>VJMY01000572.1:0-47170 GCA_009869795.1 Neelides sp. FZ-2019 | reverse complement strand
ACTTCAACTCACATTGAACTTTAATTTGTGAAAGGGTATTGAGCTCAGGACTTTAAACTCATATCCCTCGACATCCAAGGAAAAGAAATCAACCGTGGAGACGTTGATGGCTTTAAGAAGAGATTCGAGTGGGAAGCAACCAACAGAACCAATTGATTCGTACACGGAAGGATCAAATTCCTTCGTCATCTCGCTATAATTTCTCGGTGCGAGTTTCTCGGAACCAAAAACTCCATCTAAATAATTTATAACAATTTCTTAATACAAATAACTACTGATAAAATAATTCAAAATTATTAAAATATCTATACAATAGTAAGAATATAGTAGCTATATATAAGATTATATATGATTCTATATATAGCTACATATAGCTAAAATCAAAAAAGTTATTGGAAATGATTATATAGTAATGTATTGAAGTGGAATTAATGTTATATTTTTGCAATATTTACAAGTTCGGGTTGTTTTGAAAGGCAAATATTTGCTGTCCATGCTTTTCGATTTTTCTTTCTGAGCTTCTTAACTAAACGGGGATTTGTGTTCAATGAGCAATCCATTCCGTTTTCCATTTGAGCTATTTCTCCAAGTTCATTGTATTGCTCATGAATTCTCCATCATTTGCTCCAGCTTCAATGAAAAGGCCCTTTTCTACTATATATTTAAATATTTACATTCAGTTACAGAATTTAACAATGAGATTTTAGAAAATTATTTCAATTAATAAAAACAATTAAAAATATTAGAATAAGAATATTATAATAATTTATAAGAATAATATCTGAATAAGCATTGATAAACGACTTTAAATCATTGAGAAACATTAGGACTAATTAAATTATGAAAAATATGTGTTATCTTTAAGTTTCTCAATCATTTCAAAGAAAAATTTTCATTTTTTTAACTTTCTAGTTGTTCAAACTTTTCGGTTTGTAGACCCGATAGCCAAAAGTGTCTATTTAGTTTTCCATTCGTGATATATCTCCATCTGAAACAAAACGTAAATGATATTAGAAATGGTAAAAATAACTTTTTCTTTACAAATGAAGAATTTATAATAAATGGTTTTTGTATTGACTTTATGAATTTCCTTAAAGTTCCTTAAAAAATCTTTAATAGTCATTTCATATCTTATTAATTGAATCAAAGCACATTTTCCAAAATGTCATATCGTTCACTAAAGTTTTTAGAAAATCAATTGGCAATTGCAAAAATCTTCATCATAAGGAAATAAATAACATTTATCGGAAATTATAAATAATAATTGTAATCATTAGTATAGGTATACAGTTAGATTTTATATAATAAAATAATCCTCATTCTCATCTCATTTTTTATAAAAGTACCTATTTTTATTTTTGAATATTTTTCTTCAATCATGTGATTCGTTCATTATATATAATATAATAGAATATCTTCTTTGACAATACTCTAGATTCCAAGCATTCTTCATTTTGTTGTTTAAGAGATACAGACTGAAAAATTCATGCTCATATCTCAATCATGTAATCAATTACAATAACCTTTTGATTCAAATTAAAAATTCTTGCCTGAACTTCATATATTGGAAATTAAGATAAAGTATATAAATCATAATGGCTCTATTTGATATTTAATCAGTTGAGTTTATAAGTATTATTAAGTAAAATTACCAACACAGTGATGTCGTTAAAACCACACGATTTGAAGCAATGTTAGAGGGATCAGTTAATGTTAATTTACATTATAACAAATTCCCTAGTTTGGTAAATGAAGTTAATGAGATTTGTTTTGCACGCTAGTAAAAGATTTGCTCATTGCGGAGGAAAGTTGGACACACAGAGGAATTTCGTCAAGATCTCTCCTTCCACGTTGTGGCCCTATGCGCTTCGCCTCCAATTGGAATAGATGTAAAGTTAAGAATGCTAATGAAAAATCAGATCTCCTCTTTGAGATCTCAATTAGTCTCGATCCAAATCAGCTCAATTTAAACTTGTTTTTTATTTCTTTTCTTGTGTCTCTCTTTTCGTTCCTTCTCTTCATTTCTCTTTGTTCCTTCTCCCCGTGTCGTCGTCTCCTTCTCCACATCCCTTTTCGTAATCTCTCACTCAAGTTATGAAGATTCGGTTAAAGAAAACTCTTTTGTAAATAAACCAATTGTCTGGGTTCCTCTTACAATTGACCAATGGCATTTGTTTTCCCCCAGGATGAGAAAATTAGACTTTACCTCTTCATATTACTTGGAACAGTTGTCGTCTTTATATTAACTGTAAGTGTACATATCTAAACTAATTTATTTCTTAACTTAATGATTAAATTTTAATTAACTATTATTCTACTGTAATTGTAAGTTACCATAAATTAATAAAATTTAAATTAATTGTTTGTTCATTTAATAATGAAATATTTATATTAAACTCAAAATTTGGATATTAAGAATAATAACAGACTTACAACTTGGAAAAGTTTGAATTCATGTTGTACACAGATATTTATTCTGCTCTGCCTGACGCCAAAACCTCCGCCGTATTCTGAAGGACCAGTGGATCCTGAATACGGAAAACATCGCGAGCTTCCTAGAAGATACATGGCCAAATAAAATTCATCATCATTAAAACCAAGCTTTTTCATTCATTTTCAGAATCTAATAAATTATCTCAAATGTAAGAAAGGAATTTACTTTAATTTTAATCATAAAACTGAAATCGGAATAATCATTTGATTTATTACACTTTTTCATATTTTTTCTTAAATTCTTACGATTTTAGTTAAATCTATAGTTTAAGAATTCTTTCAAATATAATGTAATGGAATGCAAAAAATAAGATTAAAGACATTCACATCCGATATCCTGATAGAAAAGCTGATCTTTCACCAGAGTAATCAAGAAAGGAGGGATTTAAGTTGACATGAAGATTTAAGGTGATGGATGAGAATTAAAAAAGGTATTTAAATGTCTTTGAATTATACACAAAAGTAGAGACGGTTTCTATAAATCTCCTTATAAAAGACTAAAAACTTGAATGAGCCAAGATGTTTGATAAAGAAGTGAGGCGGAGGGAAGGCATTAAAAGGAAACTTACGAATTCCCATATAATGGACCCTGATGAGATTCCGGATGGAATTGGATAGGCGGTTCAGGAATGGCGAACACGTCGAACTTCAATGTACAACCAGGCAGACGGAGATTTCTTACAGATTGAATCCGAGGGTCTCATAAACCACTGGAGCTTCGCCCATCAAATTAACTTGAATGATCTTTTACTCAGCTACTAAACTCCCATCACAAGCGCCTTTTCGTCCAACGGCCCTTTCTACTTACCAACTCCATGTGTAATGTGTAGAACTCCACGAGGAAATTGGCATGTTGAGGGAAATCTCTTGGTCTCTGTAAGAGTCTGTTGCCACTCATTATTGAAAGCTTCTATTCCTCTTTGACCAATTGAACTCAATGGATCTACTTGATATTTAATGTATTTCGTTGGAAAACGTATTTGGACATTTACTCTCGACCTGATTAATTAACTTCCTCTCGTCCACTTTCATTAAGATTTAAAAAGTTGGTAAAACTAATGAAATACTCATTTTATTGACAAATTCGAACTCTGTCAATGAAAAGGGTTTAAATAATGCATCTGTAGTGTATAAACATGTAAAATCAAGAGCCAAAATAAAAATCTTATTTATTTGTTGGATGAATGAAAACTAAAGTTTCTTTATTATACGGGGAAATGTGATCGTATCTCGTATTGTTTGGAAAGCAAAAGAGCGTCTTTAAAACTGTGAATTGAAAAGTTTTAAATGAAATAGAAGAATTAAATTTCTCTCAACTTTGCCTTTCTTGAAGTGAAGAAGAGTTAAGATGAGGAGGATTCTCTCTCGGGAATGAAGATAGCATAGATAGGAAACTTTTCATTTCCACTTTCCCCGTCTTAATTCACAGTATCTCCAAAAGGCTCCCATTATGATACACAAAAGCTAATCTAATAATTTCGCTCTTCGCGATTCGTGATAAATCCACAAAGAGTTAATCTCTTTAATTCAATTAATAACATTTCATATTTCTTAGACTTTTCTTAGAACTGAACCTAACAATTCAAATGCTTCTATTGCATATTTAGAAAATTTTATTTTCATTGAATAATATCAAATTAATTATTATATTACTTAATTTTTCAAAAATTTGAGTAATAAAAAATAATTATTAATTTATTTAATTAGGTAATGATTTCTACATGTTTCATTTCTTGATTGCATTAAGTATTTTAACGATAAGATAAATTGACCTGATTCATATAAATATCTTATAAGGGCCTTGTAAAGGGTTGTGTATTTAATAGTTCTATAATTCTTTGAAATCTTTCCAGAATCACTTCGAGTTCAAGACGGAGAAAATGATGAGAAGATCATTATGCAGGACCATCGTTTCCATTTGGGCCAGATGGGAATTTTCTTTTCTTTCCCCACTCCTAGCTCTCTATTAAAAGATAGAGAAAGCCAGATGCTTTGCAATGCTCAGACAGTACAGATTAAAAGGATTTCTTCTCCGACGACTATCACCATTAACAGATCCAGAAAATATACACCAATAGACACAATAATATGCTGCGGTCTATAAAGTTGATTACTACTAGCGAATATCGTATCCATTATCCTAAACGCTATCCGCTATCGTAAATGCCCTATAGTCCTACTTATTTTTCAGTGTGGTATGAATTTGTATTGTATTGTTTGTGCATTGTATGAAAAGTTCTCGGTTGAGCGGGTTGTGTATTTATCTCATTGTATTTCATCTTTCTGGCATTCCAAGAAGAACTGAGGAACTCATCGGGCAGAAGCGTCATCGTCCTTCTTGTTCAAATCAATAGGAAGGAGATTGGGAAGTTTATCTTCCTTTTTTGTTTTTAATAAGGACCCACACGGGTCGATTTAGGCTTCTTTTCATTGCCCAAATAAAATCTTCCCGATCCCACATTTGGTCCCCAACTGCCCTGGTCATCCCCGAACAGACTGACGGAGCAAAAGCTCAGTGCCAAAACGAGATAGCAATAATAAGACGAATGAAACAAAAACTTTTCGCTCAATATCAAGCTTTTTATTCCATGCGATTTTGAGAAGAAATTACAAATAATCATCACTTTGATTCGCTATAAAAGAAATAAAAGAAAATTAAAAAGGAAAAATAATGCGATGAGACAGAATGCAAAGTCACAGTTATTAGATCTCATAGCCATTTACCTGCGTTATGCGTTAGTAAGGTTTTAATTTTTGCAGAAGCGAATTGGCTCTATCTATCAAATGCAAAATTTGATGTTATTATTTTATTAATTTTGTAAGTGTTAGTTTTCATTTTCAATGGCTCTACCTAATTCATGTTATTCAAGTTCACCAAAAAAAACTATAAAAATGTTAAATGACAAAAACTTGCGCAAACTTGCCCAAAATCTAAATATACATAACAAAAACTGAACAGTTTCTATTTATGAATCCATAATTCACATAATTCAGTCAAAGACCATGGTCTTTTTGAATTGGCCTTTTGAAAATATTTTTTGCCTTTTGATAAATGTGGAGAATTGAATTGTATTTTTCATATTCTAATTTCAATTCAATTAGAAAGAACGCAATTGATACTTTATAATTTAAATTTGTCCTTACTTGTATTTTTCTTCAAAAGTTAAATTAGTGCTTATTTTCTCATGCAGGCATTCAATGAACTTTATCAAGTAAAAAAGTTATCTATTAAAGTATTAAGTTAAATAAAATAATCAAGTAGCTAAATTACTATCTTTCTTTTCTATATTTTTATTTTGTAGGTACCAAATATTTATATAATATAAATATGCATAAAATATAAATGCAAGAAAGGTGCTTTAAAAATGAAGAAAATAATCCCACGAATGAAATTTTGAGATCAATATTTACTCTTAATTTTATAATATTTTTATGATATATCTACTTATTGAATTTAACACCACTTAAAGTATCTATGCTAAATATTTGTAGACACGTATTTATACTATCAACATAAATTATATTAATCCATTTAATCTTTAGTATGTAAGTAAATTAATTAACAATAATATGGCATATCAATTCTAAATGGATATTTACCTATTGAGTCTCACCCTTAGATTATTTTATATAGCTCATATTTCCATATACCTACTTTATTTATTAATTTACATTCAAAATCCATATACCACATATTTTTCAAAATTATCGATAGTCTTTAATTGAGAGTCTAACATGTTTAAAGGATTAAAATTATCATTTTATGTTACATGATAATGTACAAGTAATATTAGTATCTCTACTTATTCATAATAATGATGATATTTGCTTTTATTATATCCTTAATTAATACTCATTTTTAGCAGAATAAGTACACATTAATATTTTTTAACTAGTATGACCTACCTATACATATTCTAGTTAATTTAATCTAGGGTTTTTGAAAATTTCAATATCATATTTTTAATCTTGATCTGAGAATATTTAAAAGTTGATTCTTAATTAATATACTATTACCCTATATTTTTTATTGAAGCTGTTAAAATGTCTGATTGTATTTTGTATCGTATATATTTTATTTTTCTGGAACTATTTATTTATATATGATTTTCTTTTTCTTCTTATTATAATTCATATTTTAAAATAAACTTTTTCTATTATACAAATCAATAACTACATTATTCATTTTTCATTTGAAGTTAATAAATCTCAAATATTTGTTTTAATTAATAAAATTTTCTGTATTAATCTCGAGTTCTCAAGATTTGAGATGAGACTCGATTCTGCTTGTGATTTTGATTTTAAATACCTACTAAAATGTGGACATTCCAAGCATTTTTTAGCTTATTATTATGCGCACATAAACAGAATAAGCGTTATATAAAATTTTAAGATTAATATGATTTTTAAATATTATTTCTATTCAAAATGATATTTCAAAGTTATATATGCAAATGTCGCAATATTAAATATAATACGTGTATACAAGATTAATTATTCAGGTTAATATTAATCTGAATTATTAATCTTGTTTAACCTAATATTAAATGTGTTTAACCTAATATGTACTGACCATTTAATTGGCTAACAATGAGTTACAATAGAGGAAGAGGATTATGTAATTGTTTGTGCATTAGTAATAATAATTTTTGTACTTTTGAATAGTTTCATATTGAGTTTTCCAAAACATTTTGTATGCATCTCTCTCCTTAGTTTAATGTGTTAATTTCATAGTTAATAATGACTGTGACTTGATGGGAGCCGCCGAAAAATAAAAATATTGTTAAGACATTACATACAAGGAAGAAAAAGAAAGAATGGGAATTACTGAAAAGAAATCATAAAGGCTAAACGCGGGTTGTGTGAAAATGTCTATGAGAAATTGTTGGTTGGTTGGCGGGTTGGTTGTGTTGTGAGGTTCGTCACAGCCAAGTGGATGTTGTGTTGGGAAGTTGCAAGGTTCGTGGATTGGGACTCCCATGTGTATTTCCGCCGCTGGTTTCCACTATTCCCGGGATTCCTGCATAAATCTCTCATGGGAATTCCTTCGCCGTAGACGTGCCCGGCGTTGCTAAGCGTGGCACAGCCACAAATTAGCCCGCCGTTCCCGCCCTCACTATGTGCACCATTCATACCTCGCCTCCGGACGCGTCCCACGCAAGGGCAACAGCAAAACAGCTTAGCGTTGAAGTGCTATAAAAACATGATCAATTTATTGAACTTTTTCAATAAAAATTCTTAATTATTTCCCTCGTCATAAAGAAATACATTAGATCCATAAAAACCTTTAACTTTTATCTCATTTAATCTATAAAAAGTTTGATTTTTATATTATTTATTAGCAATTGGCTACTCTATTTAATTCAGAATTGATGAATTTTTCACCACATTCTACAGAAATTAGCCATTTACGGAAATTACGATCTAATGTGTGAAGAAATATTCAAGATATAAATATTTGAATATATTCATGTCATTCATTAGTATTTTAGTCTGTGTGATATTAAAAGACTTTGATTGTTTTACGACTGGTCGTATTATTTATCAAGTGAATATAAATTATATAAATGATACTAAATGTAAGAGAAGTAAATCTATAAGGAAAATAAAAAGCTTTGGCTATCGGAAACTTTATTAGTTGAAACTGAGTCTGAGGATTTTTTCCAGTGCTCGTGTGAAACATGCCAAAGAGAGAGAAAAAAGACTTAATATCTAATATATGAAGGGATTTTGCGTCCAAAAAGGGTCGAGACATAAATCTGGAAGTAAATTGAACGGTAAGCTATTAAATGTAAGTTAGCACTCGAGTAAGAAAGAACATTGATCTTTCTCTCTTTTGCACCCTAAGGCCTCTCACAAGAAATTTCATCAAATGTCTCTCGTGGCATTTAAGTGTTAATGGGGGAGGAGAACTAAATGTTTCTCATTGCTTCCTGTCTCCCACACGTTCATTCGATCATACGCATCAGCTCACTAAATTTTCATTAAACTCAATTAAAGTTGATTCATTAGGATATTTCCCCCTTGTGTCTTGCAATGAGTCGTGAAGAGTTTGTTATTATTGTGCCTTTCTTCACCTAATCGACTTGGCTCTTTTCCAAAACAATATTTTCCACTTTAGACCAAGTTCAAAGGATCCCGCTTATTATCACTCGAATAATAATGAACGCCTGGCACATACTAGTACTTCACTCTCACCGTCGTATGTTCAGTTTAAGAATAAATATTATCCATATTGGTTCGTATAAATGCATCTTGCATCATATAAGTATATCCAAATTATTACCTAGATACTTCATTCATACCAAATAACATACTTATTCTAAGCATTAAATTGTTATACGAATTTATTATATCACATATATATTATATTACAATCTCATCTCATTATGTATATCTAAGTAAGTATTATGTAGGTATAGTAGAAGAATGGTTTTTATAGTGGCATTCATAAATAAATAAATACGCCAGACATCATTCTCTTGATTTCATTGCCCTCGAGGACTTGGAATTGATAAGTTCCTAATTATTAATAGAGTTGACTGCCTGTGAGTGAAATTTAATTTCCTTTTGGCATTTGTGATTTACTCGAGGAATTCAATGAAATGGAATTTCCATAATACACATTTAATGTGATTTGTCCATTTGTCATTCAATTATCCAAATATACAAATATTTAGTAATCTAATATAAGTATTAATTTATAGTTCAAACGGGTTTTGAACGTAAGCTCGACTATGCTCATATGAAAAATAATAAGGCCAAAGTAATATATTTTGGATAAGGCTACATGCGATGCATTGTAAAATGAATGTGTATGGGAAATATGCCTTAGGTTGTTGTCATTACTAGACTATGAGTTTTAGTCCTTGTGAGTATTTAGTAGGAATATAAGTACATGAATCATATTGGTCATAAATTATGGAGGAATTCTAAGCATAAATGAATATTTGCGGTCATAACTCACCTTCCTGAAAGTTCCGCTCACACAGTAGAGAGTAATTGGATTGATGCAACTGTTCGTGAACCCGAGGCAGAATCCGAGTATTCTCACGACATTCCAAACCTCGTTGAAGTTCTTCTCAGAATTCGGATCAAAGTAGAACCAGAGGGCGAAGATCTGGCTGGGGAAGAAGCACAGAGCAAAGATGACAACAAAGCTCAAAACCATCTTCGCCACCTTCAGCACAAACATTGAAAAAATCAATTAAAGAACTACATGATCATACTAAACCTCACAATTTCACTTTCACTGTCATCAAAAAATCTTAATATTCTTCCATTTAGATTTGACCCTAATCGGATTTCACGCTGTGAGTTGAAATTCAAATTTCCGAAATTCTCATGCGACTATACGAGTCACTTTTCCTTTCTCTTATCCCATGAAAAATCTGGAAAATTTCATTGCGTAGAATACCCATTATATGATAAGTACAAACTTGATACTTAAATACTATTATGTTCGGTTTTACATTGACTATCTCAGTTACTGTTAAATCATAAGTATACTAAAAGTATATCAGTATATGTATAGATTTAACAAGCCATATCAAGTTCGTTTTCTTAAAATCATTTTTATTTTCACAACGAATTTAAATTTCGAGATTCATCTCGAATAGAGTAAGAGGAGAAATAACAACATTAGGTAGGTATATAAAAACATTTGTGAATAAAAAAAAACTTTTTGAAAATCTAATAAAACGCAAGTTCAAACAGTGCAATGGTAAGATAGTTCGAAATCCTTGCATATTATATTATACGACTCTGCTATGCGAAAATACGCATCCTTATGCATATAACTACTATATATTTACTATTAAAGTAGTGTAAAGAGAATTTTCTATATTAAAGACCGAGCAAATGAGATGACACGCCGAGACGAAGAGAGTTAAAAGGGAAAACCGTGTGATGTTCCTCATTTTTTGTTTGCTTAATGGACCTCATATTCTTTCTCATGAAATGAAGGTCTGAGAGAAAATAAACAGTTGGGATAAACACGACTGCACTGGTTTTGTATATTAAGCCTCTCTGCGTGTGTCTGCGGGTGAGTTGGACGCGGGTCTTTGCTAAAAATGTTTTTCGCATATTGTAAAATCTCCGAACCTTTTTGCGAGCTTGGATCTGTTTGCCTTGTCCCTGTTGCTCCCCTGGCATGTTCACTGTTGAGAGAACCAAATGGCGAGCCATGATGATGTAGAATGTGGCTATGAAGAACAACGGCACGGCATAATACACGAGGAATTTTAAAAGAACCATCATCTAGACAGGGAAATGATGAAAAATTAAATATTCAATTAATTTTAAATTCTAAGCCGGTTAACATTAAAATTATATTTCATCTTGGCATTTCATCTACATAAATAAGAATATTTATATAGTTCACTGTCTTACACAATCTTCAATGTTTTTCATTCATGCTCTGACAAGCACAAATTTTTATATTAAATAGATAAGCATTAATTTTTGTATTTTACATTACAAACTACCAATATTTATTAAATTTTATCAATAATAAAAACCTTAAAATTGATATAAATTAAACTCAAAAGCTAGTATTTACAAAGTTTGTTAGTGAGATTACTAAATTACCCATTAAAAATGTTACATTTTTAATAATTTTGTAATGTTGCAACAAAAGAATGTTACATTTTAGATAAGTACATCGTAAATGTCATTTGATTTTAAAGAATTACTAGTTATTCGTAAATAAAGTTTAAATCGTGTTTTAGCTGTCAATTAATTGAGTTAGTAGAGCGAGAACAACCAATAAAAGTTCGAACACAGGGTCAAAATGGAAAGCAATATAGAAAAAGTGAATGGGTGAAAAGAGTAGTGAAAATGTTGAAGAGCCATGGCCGCAGGTGATGGTAAGGAAAGGGAGTTGTCCACCTTTGGGTAATAATCTCCCAAGTCGGGAGGATAGGGGTAGCAGACTTCGAAGGTCCGTTCTTCCGTTTCTCCGCTTCCGTCCTTCCCTCCAAACTTCCGCACATAGGAGAAAAGGACAGACGGGAGGGCCAGCACTACCGACAGCACCCAGATACCTTACACAGACACACGAGATTCAATTTGAGAAAAGATCATGGACCGTTAAACTCCCAATTTATGCCCGCTCATCCGAACACAACATGGAAATTATACCCATCTGCCTCGACAATGCTTTCATAGTACGACTAAGGACTTGGAAATTCGAAACCCTCTTTGTACCTAAATACTTTCAACAAGAAAACTTTATGTTCCGCGACGTTTTGCATCTCAAATTACTCTATTCAGCTAATATTGAATTTCGCACTTTTTACATAGAATTTTGCTAAACGATTTTAAAACAAGGCAAAAAATCTGGTAAACTCGGGTTATAATACTTTTAATTAAATATTTTATTTAGCTGAATACGAATATTTTGACATAAATCTGAGAAATTGCAGGGGAAAGGCAATTTCCCCTTTAGACAATAATAATTGTGATTTTGCAAATTTAAAAATCGCAAAAATTCTTAGATTCTGCAAATTAAACGTCTGCAATAATTTTTTAAATGGAAAATTTGTCATTATTTCATCAAAATGCTTTAAATTCTTTAATTTTTAAATCAAAGAAGTTTTTCTAATTGTTTGTATATTTTCATCAATTTCAAGTTTTAATCAACGTAAGTGATATTTTGTATAGGTTAAGCAGAGCGTGAATTTCTTTTTCTCCCCCACATCCCTCAAAGATGAGCGGATTTGAAAGGGAGTTGAAAAGCCTCGGCGGTTCCAGGCCAGAGAGAGAAAGTGAAAAATGAGGAGAAAAAACCTGCAATGGTGAGAAATGTAATTCTATTTGCTCTGCTCCCAGTAATCTTCCTCTTCCTGATGGGATCCACGATGGCAAAGTACCGATCCGCCGAGAGAGCAGTGAGAGTGAACACCGACACGCCCACAGAAATATCTTTCATGAACTCGGAGAATTTACAGACCAAGAGACCTTAAAGAACATACAACAGAGAGAGCAATTAAAGTCTAAAGAAAACCGCTGGCTCCTCCTACGCTCATCACAAGGCATATTATTAATCCCCTCTTATAACCCCATTATTGATCACTTTGAATCTAATGAAACTAATGATGAGCGAAAGTATGACGATTTTCTATTATCATTTTACATAACAATGCTTTGACAATGTATTGACCGCAAGCTTTTTTACACCCATATAACTATAGAATGAAAAATAATAATGTCATTACCATATGGCCAAGACTCCACGGTGTAGACCTTAAATAAATAAAACATTTTTCACACATTAGGTCATCCAATTCGACTCTTTTCAACTTCACTCCCCATTGCTTCCCCGATCATGAGGATAAGCCGAGAGGGAAGTTGAGGTTTAAACGCTCAACTCCGCCAATGTCCTTTTACTTTTTATATTATTATGATGGGATTTAGAGGGGAATTACCGTGGATGTGAATGGGACGCAGAAGAAGATCACGAGGAGATCACCAACAGCGAGGCTGCAAATGTACCTATTTCATTCAGTTCAAAAAACCATGTGTTAGTATCAACTATCAACAGTCTCGAATTTATGTACTTACTTAAAGAGATATTATTTACCAACACACTTTCTAGTTGTAACTTGAATCTCATGTTAGGCACATGTCTCTTGCAAAAGGAATTTTTATCAGTTTGATATAACTCGTACTAAACTCTTGCTCAAAGAATATTTCACTCTCAAGAGTCGGTTTGATTCTTATCAGTGTGAGTGTGTGAGTTTAAAGGAGTTGTAAGCTCCTCGTAATAGCTTCTAAATAAATCAAGAGAAATAAATCTCATTTACAACTTCCGACTTCCTTCACGGTATTTGAAAATTTAAATGGGCTGAAAAGGAAGCTATATGAGAGATAATAAAATAAGTTTATAAAATACATTTTTTATGAATGAACTAGCTTTTCATAATCCTTATTCATTTCCTAAGCTATGTATGTCCTTACTTAATCATTTTAATAAGCAAGTACGTATAAGTATAAGTTAAACTTTCTTTTCATTGGCCTGTTAATCTAATATTTATTATTAAAACTATAAACCAAAAACTAATTTCATCAAAAACCAAGATAAATTTAACAAGTGAAAGCATTTTTATTTGATGCAAATAAATAAATTTGACAAGTGCGATTAAGAAATGAGTTACAGAACTATTAATTTCAGAATCACATACATGTTTGGTACATTCCGCATGGTCCGATGTTTAAGGAAAATGACCACAAGCGTCCCATTCCCCAAGACCCCAATGACGAATATGATGAAGAAGAGGACAGGGACGATGTAGGTCTCCGGCCGTTCACCATACGGAACATATTCATCTTCGAAGGACTCATTTCTTCCGGCGAATGACGAAGCCGGGGTGGAGGAGAGAAGATCAGAGGACATGTTCTGGATGGTTCCATACACGAATGCTGAGTCCTCCTCTTCCTCCCCGACTTGAGGAAGTGGCGTGATGAGGGAAGAGAGGAAATGCTCAAACTTGAAAAAATCCTCACTCATATTATAATGATCTTCTTCGCCTTGTTTCTCAAGTTCGTCTTCAAAAAAACACACGCGCCAGGAAGAGGAATTCCAACCGGTGAAGGAATTCACGTTGTGCAGGGATTCCTGTAAATGGAATTTTATTTTTAGACAGACCTTTGTTTGCATAAATGATACTCTGGTGTTTTATTACTCTTCAAAACCTCCGCTCCTCATCTTTTCCTTTTTTACACCCACACAGACGTCACTCGTTCACTCGTGAGGATTTTCTAGTTTCTGACTCAGGAGTTAGTTGAGTTAGCGAAAGAATCTGACTTTGAGTGAGCAAATAAAAAACACGTTTCTTTCTTAAAAGTCATATCTTACAGTTATGATGTAATGCATAAGTAACTTACATAATATAGCACTTTTCAAATGAGAAATATTTTTCTTTATTTCGGAGAAGATGAGATTCATGCTCAATTTAAGAACAAGATTTAATAAAAACATTCACTTTATAACTTTCTCCTATTTTCCTCGAAGGAAACTGAATCTGAGAACTTGAAGAGAATTTTGATTTTTAGGATTTTATGTTTTAGGTTTTGTTTAACTTCCTATTTTCCACTATGAGATGAGATGACAGTGGAAGTGATTTTCAACTTTTATCTATTAAATGACTTGAGGGGTTTTATATAGCTTAAAAACAGTCAGAGTTGAGTTGCTTTGATTGCATATGTTCAAATATTCAAAACATCTGGGAGATAATATTATTTTATCGTAAACTTTGATGTATTTGCACTCAAATTTTACTCAAAACAAATTAAAGAATTTCCAAATCTTTAATTAATTATCCTGAACCAAATGTTGGGTCGAAAACTTTATAAATTAGCAAATCACTTTGTTAATAAATTCCAAGTTGCATTTATGATTCAAAATGTTCTTTTTCGTATCTTCAATGAACCATGAGGGTTTATCATAGAATGTTTAAACTTAAAGCTTAAAGAGAACGTGAGATGTGAATTATTTAATATTTTCATTACATTACCCAGGATTTTCTCAACGAGACTTATTTAGCTTTTGTATTTGCTAACAACCTAATAAACTCCATTGTATTTTGTACTTATGAACTAACTTTGACCAGTGTGAACTGTTGAACTGTTATACATATACTGTTATGTATAATTACATATACATTAATCTTATATCGAATTATTTTTATTGAATCATTGATTCAATAGCCATGAGGGCTTTTATTTTTAACAGGCTCTTGCTAACACAATTTGAACATCATTGCCAAAGGCCACCAGTGTCTGAGAACTCGAAAAACAGATGGGATTCGACCAGGTTAGACAAAGAGGAGAATGAGGAAGCGGAGTCAATTTATAAGAAAGGAGAAAAGAATTTGAGCAAACAAATTTTATGTTATATAATTTTATACAGAAAATGAACTCAGTATTCCTTTAAATATGCTTTTAATGGGGTTTGTTGAAAAGTTAATGTTTAGTCGCCTCTTGAACTCCCTTTAAAAGAGATTAATCGTGTACGTGGAGCAGATAGGCTTTTCTCGAGTAATTAATGTTATAGCTTTCAACTTTATGACGTGTTTGTTTTAACGTTCTTCGCCGGTTTACTGGGAAGGAGCTGAGAAAGAATCAGCACAATGGCAATGAACGGAATGTAAATCACTCGCCCCCTTTAAAATAAATCTTTTCTGCACTAAATGAGTGAGGGAATGTTGAGAGTCTTTGAAAAGCCTTTGGAGAACTCTTCGCCTCTTTCCTAATATCTCTAATGTTTTAAGCGGAGAAATTATTTAAATGCGTTTTAAAGGACTTAAATAATAATAAATGGAGGAAATGCACATGCATTAGGAATATGGATATGAAAATAAGATCTAGTTTCTTCTGCTTAATAAAATAAAATAGTTGAACGGAAGCCAGCTTTAATAAATCTATATTTAATTCACAAAAGCATGTTTTTATCATCCTAAATGCACTTTTAGCTTTCATGCTTTATTTTCTTTAAACTCTTTAAATGTGTTTTACTAAATGACAAAATTTTATCTTTTTGAAATTATCATTTAATTAATAATTAGGGCATTTAAGAAATTTTTAATTTGCAAATTTTAAAGTTGCGAATTTTACAATTTGAGAGTTTCATATTGAACATTGTGAGAATTCGAGTTTAGCTAATTAATAAGTTTTACATAAAATCCATAATCTATTTGATTCTTCATGAGGGTCGAATCAATTATTGACAATGCGGTTGGAGAAAAAGTTTTGAATTTATAATTGAAAAGTTATTTAAGTGGATGGGAACGATTAATTACATGTTTAAGCTTCGCCGCACTTCTTCACAAGTTTTATTTGAGTTGTGAAGGACATGTCTCTAAATGTCTAATATGTTTAATGTGAAAGAGGAAAGAATTCAAAGTTTTATATTACATTTAACTGTAAGATTAAACATTGGATTTCTAAAATGAAAATCCTCTTTAGATCAATGCAATGGTGAAGAGAGAGGGAAATTCTTTGATGTGGAAATTTGAGGGAATCCAATAGAAATTTACCATGAGAGTATCAGGGTGAATGCAAGAGTTATAAGTGTATTCTTTCTATAACTTTCACTGATCATGATTGCGGGATTTTAACTTTCATTTTGATTAATTGAGGCGGAAATGTAATCTCGCTCTTCTCCATATTCATTACGAAAAGTCCTTGAAAGAAATCGCTTTCTAATTCTTGATTATTCCTTTCTGAAGTTTGTAATTAAATTCATTTGGACTTTTATACAAATGGAGCTCAATCGGAAAAAATTTCCATATAACATCCAAACTTTTACTTTAAAAATACAATGAATTGCATTAATTTTATGCAATGTATGAATTTAATAACTACTTTTAAGTATTTTTAACAAAAACCCAATTTTACTAGAAATGCATATTGGTAAATTGATAACACATCAATATTTCATTATGACCTTTATATTAAAAGGAAAGTTGTTAAGTGTAGTATCATCCACCCTATGATATGATACGATACGACTAGTTACGATCAAAGAATTCTTTTATCATAACTTTATTTAAGAAAGTTAGTAAGAAGGGGAAGTCTTTCTGTTTTGAGTAGAATTTATAAAGGACAATGGAGAAAGTGAGAGATTAATTAGACCAGGCAGAAACCACAAGAAAAACTTTTCTCTGCAAAATGGAAAGATACAGAAAATGATAAAAGAGCTTAAAAATAGTTGAAGAGAATTTTTTAAATTCTTCGTATTCCTCCCCGTCAATCAAAACTTGGTTGATTTTCAGATCTTTCATATTTCCTCTCTTGAGACATTTCAGCTTTCCGATTTTCCACTTTATCATTCAAGAAAAAAAGAACTTATATTGGAATTTAAATCATTCCAAGTTTCATTTCATTTGTTCATATTCCAAATGGTTCCGTTTATCTGAAATGGACATTTTTAGTTTGATTTATACTAATGAGCATAAGTGTCTAACGAGTCACAATATTTGTTACTTTTGAATTATTGTGCGAGTTTAATTACTAACATATTTTATAAGTAGATTATATGGCAATTAAAAGAGGTTTTTATATCAATCTCGAAATTCGCCCTCGTTTTGGTTCCGTAAGCATCCACAGCGTTCAAAATTAGAGTAGATAAGTGGATATAATATGAAGCTATAATAATAGTTTACTACACATTTTATAGCTCCCCTCATAAATGAGTTTGATAATTGATGGACCAAACACTGGAGATTTATTTACGACTGCGGTGAGAAATGAGGATAGAAATCGAAATTTTGAATTCCATTCGGCCCAACCATTATTATTCCTCATCACATTGTATAGGAAAAAGAGTCATTAATCCTTCCAGTCCCTTCATTACAACTCTAAATGTTCATTATTCAGTTATAAATCCCTCGGATAAATCCTTTGAAAATCCAAATTTTAGCTTGATATTATTTTACATTAAATCTAATGTTTAACAAACTGACTGTCGTGGCTGTACAATGATTAAACATAGTTAAACATCATGTGAATTGAAAATTGTATTGGCCAGTAGAGCTTCTGTAAAATGTCACTTTCAATTAAAACACTATACTTTTACACTTGCACACCCAAAAATGAACTTAACAGTGAAGAGCCAAGCAGAGGTAAAAATTTTGGATGAGAAACCGTAAATTGATTTTCAAAATTTAATTACGTTCATTTTAATGGCCCTTGCGAGTTTTTGTTCTTTAATTAAATTTTCTTTCTCCCCTTTTTAATGGGGTAAATTAAACGTGTATTTCATGTTGAAAAACAATTTTTACGTCTCTTTGAATCTTCACTTCTTCACCATTCTCTATGGAGAATCTTTTCTTCAAGGTTCTTTTACCGAGGAAAGTAAAAGCACTTGGACAAGTACCTTCATTTGCATAATGGTAACAATGGGGCATAATGCACTTTTAGAAAAGTAATTTAGGAAACGGAAATGCTAGAGGAGAATGTCTACACGTAGCATATTGTAGAGTCACATTACAGCTTCTCTTGCTTAATTATATCAAATTTTGAACATTTGAACCAAAGTCAAATCGAATTTCCTCGCACTATCGTTAATCGACCGTTAAAGTCATCATCATCTTCTTCTATTCTCAAATTCAGACACATATAGAAAATTTTTAATAATTTAGTTCTAGTTCTCTAGTTCTCTACTATGATATAGCCCATATTTTCTTCTTTTGCATTGTACATTCATCTGACTATATATATAGATTAAGCAATATTTTTAAATATAATATATATTTGTCATGTTTCAAAAGTACAACGGCGTGGATTTCAATAGAATCTCAATAAATTAATAAATGATTACGAATCACGAATTATGAAGAATAGGATAATATCACGCATAACGCATAATAAAATCTTTTAAATTCTCCTTTGGTCTTTTACATGAAATGCTCAAATCCAATAATTTACAAGGGAAATTAATTTTCATCTATAAAATATGAAAATGAATTGGCTACCTAATCATTATGTCGAAATGCCGATAATTCGTTTTATATATAATTTGCGATCTTATAAGCCCAACGTCAACTATTCTTCAATTAAATCAAGTAGCTTTGTAAGTTCTTTTCAAGTATTTATTCAATCCATCAAACCTTGTATTCTATCACCATCAAAAGCTCTCTATCACTGTGAAATACTACGTGTTTATCTCAAAATTTGAAAACCCTCACCCAATTACCGAAGAATTGAAGAGCCGGAGCCGTTGATTAAAACTTAAGGGTTGGAGGGACTGGTCATAATAATAATAAGACCTTCACTCGGCCCTTCACATTTCAAGTGGCGAATCAACCGATGAGTGAAGTTCAACCAAGGGATTCTTCTCTCGCTTTCTCTGGATCCCTCAAGAGCTCTTTTCAGGGATTGACTTTAATGGTACATTAAAAAACCCTTTTCACCACCAACCAAAATCCTTTCACTCAAAATCTCTCCATCCTATTAACTAACAAAAAGGATTATCTCACTATATACAAACTTTTTATATAATGTATGGATTCCAGTCTTGGGCAAGTTAGTAATATACAATATAACTTTTAAGTAGATGGGCTCCTATACTATTGAATTGCAGATTTATAAATTGGAATATAAGAAGAACAATATTATTATGTATTATTTTATAGCACTTTTCTAACTATGAGGTTGTCAAAAATCTGTCGAGCTTATAACCTATATAAGGGAATAATGTGAAGATAATAGGAGAAAGTCCTGGAGTGTCGAAGGGGATTTCCTTTGTCTCTCTTAAATTCACCACCGGAGATGAGGAGTCGACGGAGCCTGTTGGATCTCTGTGAGGAGTTGGGAGGAAATGGGGAGGGTGGGCCAAGTGAAACCAATTTATACGCGGTCGAGAAGAAATACGAGGAGCACCAGTGGAGAGAAAAGACAATTTCAAATCGGCGCCTTACGCTCTTCTTCTTCTTTCCCTCCCGCACATCCGCTCTTCCATGAGAGAAAAAACTTTAATCTGTTTAACCCGATTATTGCTCCGATGAGCTGATTCTTTGAATCTCCTCTGCAAAATAGTTAGACAATATAATAGTTTGCCATTGATATAAAAGTAAAGCTGCAATAAACTAATTGCATCTCTTTTAGAAGATCTTATCAAGGTAGATCCAATTTAGTGAAAAAAATCAAAGGCATTAGAAGATCCCAAAAGACTGGTTTATAAATGAACCTGAATATTGAGTAAATTGGAAATGAAATTTGAAATTGTGTGTGAATTTGGATAATTCAACAACTTTTCGACTATCTGCAATGATAATTCTTGGAGAAATAAAGCTTCAATTCTTAGAATGAAAGAATATAAGAAGAAAAGAACATTTTGCATGGCATTTTAAAATGGGAATTTCTCGCGTGTTCGCAACATTTTTTAGTACAAAAGCATAAAGGACCGTTCAGTTTATTATCCAGTTCCATATAGAAGGGTCGCGACGGGTTATTTGAGTATATTGGTAATTGACAATTGAGGTTAAAGATAAGTGTAAGTTCCTGAGGGGACGATTGGAAAAATCATCTCATTTCTACTTCACTTTCTCTGCTCCTTCCTCGTATGGGTTTGAATTGGACTCAATGGGGTTCAAATCCCGTCGGTTGTTCCAATGTCCCGGCTACACCTTATAAAGAAGACTCAAAATAAGAAATCCCTTTGAATACGGGAATTCCCGCATGTCACCAGGGCCCTCGCTGTTGAACTTAATAGAAGCTGAAGCTAAAAGTCTGTCACATAAAATTTATTTTATGATGTGTGTATAAAGTGGTTGGAAGAAAGGGAGATCCTTCTCAAACGGACTTAACAAACCAAATCGGCGACGAACCTTTGGATATATTTGAATCCGCTTGGATATTCAAAGAATAAAAAACTGGTTTGTCGCTCTGGGATGTTGTGCTGCTCATATAAGTTTGTATATCTAACTAGCACACACGCATTCGGTTCTAGATAGTTCCTTTTTGGGCCATGAGACGAGTTCTCTTTTTCATTTTATTTATTTTGAATGTCAGGCCCTTTTTTATGAAGAAAGTGTATAAAATGAAGTCTTGGAATTTCCTTTGCATTTATGCATATTCATTTTAAACCATTATTCCTCATGCAATGGGATAATACTTCTTTATTATATTGACGCTTTGATTTTTTGAAAAAGACTCTTGTATAGCCTTGTTACATAAGAAAAAATGTAGATAAATACAATGAGGAGCTTTGAAATAATATATTAGATATAAATGCATATGGTTGCTTTTATCCTTTATTATAACGTATTATACAGTGTGCATAATATTAATCCTTTCTTTACATAAATGATCAAATGCTACGAGAACTAGACATTCTATAAAGTTTTATTTGCGCATTGTGCTTCAACATTTATTGCTTGTTAAACAGAGAGTGAAAGTTGGGTAAACTGAAATGTTAAAGTCAGAGCGCTATACAGAATAATACTGAATTCTTTTGCACTTCACCAAACTATTGTTTTGACTCACTTATTCACTTTTCATGAAACTTTAGCAAAGAATTTATCACAATTATAATTATTCGTTTATTTAATAATTCAAATATTAACATTACTCGTCTCAATGAAATAAGGGGCAACAAATTAGAAATAGTTTTGTTAGACAACCAGACTTTATTACTCTCCACAATAATGTACAACATAATGTATAAATCGTTATTGTTATTTGTTACACATCTCTGTTAGCGGATTATTAGGTTCTATCATATGTTATCTGACCAATGTTTGACATTTGGAGAATTACATCACAGTATTATATCTACTACATGTAATAATACAATTAGAGGATTTATTAATAAAGCATTCATGTATGAAAATGTTTTTATAAAAAACTTACCTAAAAATCTCATACTGAGAACGGAGATACATTAAATCTTTAAGGCTTCTAGATAAAGGACCAACGTACAAGGGCATGAAAAAAAGTATAGTGGAAGTTTGGGAGTTGTATGTCATTTGAAGGAGCTCTAGAGCTTATTCCACACATCGTAATTTCTTGGTCCTGTCAAAGAACTTTTCCCTCAGCCCTTCCTCCTCTCATTTCCAGATTCATCTAGCCTTGTGAGAGAAACTGACTACTCTGCATAAAAAACACGTCAGCTTTGCCCCTTCTCAACTCTCGGTGGTTCTCGTGCTTTCTTGGTCCCTCGTGGCTCGCCATTTCACTCCAATTCTGAATTGCGTTTCTTCAATTCCCGAGACTCAGAAGACAAAGACTCAGAACATAAATAAGCTGAGAAATAAAATAGATTTGAATTTTTAACTCAAATACCCAGCTTCATTGGGACTGTTGATTTAAATGAATTATTTCATTAATTGCTAGATAATGCTAATTGTTGGAACATCTCTTAACTTATAATTTATTAAATCTTGGGCCTTTTGAATGGTTCAACTGTCTTTAGTGCTCTGTTGGCTCAAGTCAGCTTTAATCTAATTACTTCATTTACATGAAACATTTTCCAAGGAAAGGCATTCCGGTTTAAAAGGATACTACTGAAATCGGTATACTATACCTGCTATAGCTTAATAAAGATTTAAACCGTACCTTAGTTCATTAGACCATACCAGTTATAAATACTCATATCATGTTAGAATCTAAGATTTTTCAACAGTATAGGTATAGGTAGGTTTATATAGAGCTTACACTTCTTACCATAAGTATATTCCTTACTTAAACGTTAGTGAAATTTAGTGATTGTGTTCCTTTTAGGACTTACGGTGAAGGAACCTTTAAGTACACACTTTTTGTAAGATTCTCAGCACAAATTGTTGCGAAATGTAAAACTCTATGAGCTAAAATATTTTACGTTGGCTTTCTTCGGGCGTTGAATAAAGTGTGGATGTGAATCCTTCCTCTATCTTTTTCGTATTATCCCATTACTGGGAGTGGATGCTAATGAAATTAAAGTGTGTTGAAGCATGCACATATATTCAAACCTTCACACACGCGACACCCAATCACACGAAGATTTATTCAGGAAAAGTTCCAGTTTTTGAGGTTATCATATTTATTTTTAGTATTACATAGAATTGTCTTAAATGCATTATAAATACAAATTTACACAGGCAAGCCGATAATAATTTATTAACTTGTTACCACATTATTTAGATTAAGTTTTTATATGAATTTAATATGAATTTAAATGAGTTATGAATTATTTATTATAAATAGTTTTTTTTAAAGTAATTTATCAAGCTGAAATTTAACATTTGGTTGTTGATTGATTTTGTTGATTGATTTCTAACATATTCTTTTTATTCATCATGAGATATTTTATAAAATAAAATTATTGACGCATAATGCAGTTTTCTCTGAAAGATTCATTCATTGTCAGATTTCTTTATGCAAAAAATAAGTAGGTATAAAAACCCTGGAAAAGCAATTTCCTTTTCTTCCACTTTCACTTTTTTCCTCTTCCTTGACCGAGTCTTTTTTTGAAGTTGTAAAAACACTGGGTTAATGAAGGTGACTATACTTACGTAAGCAGAAATACTTAATTCTCACTCTTACTCTTGTTTTCTTACGTTAGTCAGATGTGGAGGAAAACCAGCTGAAATAAGAGAAAAACATGCATGAGGATGAAATATAATTTTTTTTCATGTTAGAGAAATCTCTCGAGAGTATGAAAAACATTTTAAAGAAAAAACAGGAATTCTGGATAGGAATAATAAAAGGAAAGAGAAGGTTGAATAGGTAAAAAATTTCCTGTGTAATTTAATTTAATGTCTTTGAGTCTTCAGTTGGTTCATTTAGCGGTTTTCCTTTAGGTTATTTGAAAGTAAATGGGAAAGAGGAGTGAGAGAATCCATTATTCAAATGAAAATGGCTCTCTCAGTGATATTTTACCCCAAACTTAATTACTAATTAACATGATAATTCACAAATCCCTTACTCAGGAAATCCTAAATTTTCAGATTCCAAACTAACATCGTATCCTAAATATCCTTAACAATATTTCCTAAAATGCATTCACAACTAAATTAGTTCAATATACCCCACTAATCCTCATATTTATAATATAAAATACCTTTGAAGATTGCATGAATTTAAATAGTCAATTGCTAACTTGCTCTAACTTGACATGTAAACTAACGATACCCGAATTATTTTGATTCAATGGAAAACCTCACGCATGCATTTGACAAATTAAAAAAATACCAATCGATCCAATAAAAGCCTCTCATTAATTCTATAATAGCCAAACCTTCCTTTCAAATCTATAAGAATCCTTCCAGTATTAAGTATTATACACTACTCTTCAATCACCGGAGCAAAAAGGTTTCCTCCCACTTCCAAATATACCTACTGAGTCAGTCTCTGAGCTTCAGAGTGTAGATTTGCTTGTTTCAGGGCACCCCTAATGATCTACTCTTCAATCACCGGAGCAAAAAGGTTTCCTCCCACTTCCAAATATACCTACTGAGTCAGTTTCTGAGCTTCAGAGTGCAGATTTGCTTGTTTCAACTCACCCCTAATGACTAAAGGCATTTAAAGTATTAGGTCTGTGAAAGTTTTAAAATTCTACACTCTGAAGCTCAGAAACTGACTCAGTAGGTATATTTAGAAGTGGGAGAAAACCTTTTTGCTCCGGAGAATGGGGAGTACCTAATTTTATATAGTAATTTACGAATATTCGAATACATAATGCTACTTGTAAGTAAAGCTCATTGTATAACATGAATCAAAATTCTGGTAAAATTCTCTATAGTCTCAATTCTCAAAGATACGATATAAAAAATGAGGGTTTGAATATAAATGATGTTTTTGGGTAAATTAAAAATGTCAACCCTCATTACCTCATCAATCTATCAAAAGTTCCTCATATTTTCTCTAAAAAAACTTATTATCCACTTTATCCATCACTCTTCTTGTAATAACCCCCAACTTCCCATTTTCGTCATTAAAAGTTCATTAAAGTTTAACAATGACAATGACATTGGTCTAAACTAGCTTTTAAAAAACAAACTCCGTTTTAGGTTTGCTGTTCTAAGTCAGACTAATCGTAAAGATTGTCTTTTATATGAATGAAATAGGCATATTCCTCTTGTTCATCTAAACATCTAATCTGAAAATGTACCTAAGTTTTGAATAAATGAAAATAATTAAGCTATTTAGATTAGATAATTTAAATATTATGACTTTTGAGATTGCAAAATTATATACATAAGTATTGCATAATGTAAAAAATATAAAATTATTCGGAGCATTTATATTATTGTAATACCTAATTGTTTAAGTATCAGGATTAAAATTTAATATATATCGTGCATTATAGCATCATTATCAAAATAATAAAGTGTACAGGATAGAACTTCTTATAAGCTATGTCCACTAAAAGAGCCAACTTTCATAAAAAGACATATTATTCTCCATATTATAAAAACTTACTAGTTTATTCATACAGATTCTTAGTATATAGGGTCTCATATAACGTTTGAGGATATGAAAGTGGGAATGTATAGATAATCTTGTGGTCCGTAGAAAAGAGATAGACAGTTGGGGGAGATCAAAAGATCCTCATGTCTTTGGTATATAATGGATGAAAAAGCAATTTTATGCTCGGTCATGGAGAATCGGTAAAAAATCAAATGGTGTTTTAATGTCCCACTATAGAAGATTGAATGGACCTATGGGACAGAAAAGGAAGTTTAACTACTCAGACTCCCACATTATTTTTGAAAACATGCCAAGATCACACATTTATTCCTTAAACTCTTCAAACATTCACACGCTATTTCATCTCAATTCCGGATCTCCGCTCTCTTTCAATCATTTTGCATTCCTCCTCCTCTTCACTTCCGAAAATATGAATAGCAGATAGGATGAAATTATTGAAAGTCATATTTACAAAATATATGCAGTTTTACAAAATAGTAATTAAAATTGTGATTTTAATCAATGAAAATAAAATAGAATTTATTAATAGGTTAAAATCTCCGAATTTGTGCCGAGCAATTGGGAGAGTTGTGGAAAAAATCACCCAATGGGAATGTCCTATAAATCATCAAATTAAAATGTAGATAATTAATTATAAACTCACATTTGTTAAGTGACTAACCAAAAATTAAAAAAGTTAATTAAGCGAATATTAATTAATTAAATTAATGGTGTAATTATCTAATAGTGTGATGGTGTTTACCTTCAAGGCTTCTTCAAGGATGCGGACAATCTCTTCATGAAGCAGGGCTTCTCCAGCCACGAGTATTTGAAGTCCAAAGTTATTAATTAAATCAATGATGGATTGTCCGGCCTCGCCGCCGCCCAAGAATCCGCCCAGCTTAACTTCAAAGTCTCCAAAGTTCACAGTGTAGTGCAAGTCGGTGATGGAGAAAGTCGGGGGCAGTAACTTTGTGACCAAAATTCCTCCCAGGACTAAATCAATGTTGCTGAGTGCGAGGGAGAGATCCCCATTCCCATGAATTGGGAAAAGAAACCCTAGAAGTCCTTTGGTGATATAATCACCTGGAAAATCCGTAGGGCAATTTAATTAATTAAACTTAATGGGTTCATGTCCAAACTCTTGTTATGGATTTTGACCATCAAACGGATCAAACGAACCTTTAATATTAAGCGACGCAACATTAATGGTGACATTAAAATTTCCTTTAAGTGGGATGAGTGAAATGATCGTCGCTTTCACACCTGTAACGTTAATGGATTTCAGTCCATTTAATGAGAGCTCTCTGTACGAATTCAATAAATATATCATTAAAATTAACATTAATTTAAATTTGATAAGATGATGCGATATTATTAAATTATTATATTATAAAATTAAATATTGAATAAATAGATAAAATTACGTAAGATTAAGTTCAAGTTTTAAGCCTGGATCATTAATGTTCATGCTTAAAGGTTCAATTAGGGCTGGATCAGGTAAATCAGCTAATATGTTATTAATTAAATCTTTGATAAAATCTTCTACGGCATTTTGGGGAAAATTTGACGACAATTCGTTCCCTTTAATTTCTGTAATCAAAACATTCAAAAATATGAATTACACTATTCTTATAGTTGACCATATGAGAGATCTGTTTAAGGTTTCAAGCAATCTCAAATTCAAATATAAGTTCAACTGTCCAAGAATTAAGGTTGACAGTTACCTGAAAGTTTGCTTGAGAAAGAAAATCCGACGAAGGAAAACACGACAGAGAAAATTATAAGGAGCTTCATGGTGTCGAATGCAAAATTGTTAGTGTGACTTTTTGTGAATTAATTGCTTTTAGTATTTTTGTATAACATGATTATTTTCTATTGATTGATATTAGATGCATTTGTATATCATATAGTGTATGGTATATCTCACTATTTAAAGTACAATTTGTGAACACTACGGTTTCAATGTCATCAAATGTAAAATTAACCCTAAAGATTAAATATCGTGTATGAACCATAATTATCATTTTATCAAGTCAATTGGGAGAAATCAATTGAAATTGTTAATTTTATAATCTTTTCATACGATTGACATGTTTGGTAAATGGTAAAAGATTCAATAGCAAGAACAAGGTCTTTGTTATCTTATATACCTTCTTTTAAATCATATACTACACTACTACACATAATACTAAAATTATTTTTTATCTTTATTATTAAAAGTTAATGAATATTCTATTGAGTTCTGAAGGTCCAATATAAAGTAATCATATTTTGTATTTAAAAGAACAGTATACGCATGTAAGTATAATGCTTAGGTAAGTGAAGATTTTTTTCCACTTCAATTTTGATTGGTTAACACTTGAAATAGATGGATTGATTTTTTCATATACCTAAGTATTTGTATATTATGTTTATTTATTTTCCCAAGTCAACATACGCAACGAGCCGACATGAGGCTCAACATCACTTTATTATTACTTATTATCAAGCTTTATTCGTACAATTCATAGTGAATTCATACATTGGTTTTTAAAATTCAATTTCCTATAGGCCCTGTACCCAGTGGCGGACCCAAGGGGAGCTACAGGGGCTCAAGCCCCATTGGGTTTGAAAACGATGTAGTAAACTTTAACTTTTCTTGGGACCTCAAGCTTTAGTCCTGAGCTCCAAAGATTACAGGATTAGTTGAAAAAATTTTTCGGACCAATGGTTCAGCGATTATTTTGACGATAATTCCAAAAATTACACCTACGACCTTCACATTAATTATTTTAACAAATGTTCTAAAAAGTATTTCTCGATACTTTCGGTTCTGTAATTGTTGAATAAAGTTCTGAGTTTTTTTCAAAAATTTACACTTTATATTATTGAACTAAACAATAAAGCCCCTCCCATTGATAATTCCTGGATCCGCCCCTGCTTGGGCACAAAGTAAGAAGAATAGCTATTCCGGAATATTCCTTTTGTTCCGAGAAAATAGATGACCAAATTCAATTTGCTGTCCGCCTGAAAAAGCCCCAGAAAAGGGGGAATGAAGAATGAGATTCTTGATTAACTTCATTTAGGATATTTGTTCAAAGAAAGCTTTTGGAAAGAATGCGATTTGATAGGCTAATTCAATATTCAACGCACATTCTGTCCTTATTGGAGAATTTAACTAGAGTCCCATTCTTTCACAATTGAACCTTTTTAAGAATATGCGAAAATGCAATCATCCATCTAGATGCTATATAATGCTCCGTATTCTCAATTTCGAAAAGTAATTTATAGTAAGTATTTTTTGTATTTTTCTAGTATTCAAACTCTGCATGTTTTTATAAAGCTTTTTGTTTTAAGCAATTAATTAGTTTAAACTCGTGAAACTGTTACATTTCAAGGTGCTAGTTGTTAGGATTTAAAAATTTATCCTGAAAAGTGCGTTTATATACATTGGAATTGTAAAATAAGTAAAACGACTAACCCACAAAAAGTTTTAACAAACAATTGACTTAACTAATGTATTACCAGATTGATTTGACTGTCCAATTAAGATCATGTTAATAAGTATATATTTTTTCAGAATAGTTCAAAGAATTTATTTCCAGCTTAAATACTCAATGGTCAATTATTGACAATGCTAACAAAAGCTTCAAAAGAACTCATTTATAAACCGTCAAATTGATAAATGAAATTTTTAATATAAAAACAATTTTCTGGGAATTTTGGAAGGTTGATGAGAAAAAGGGGTTCACCTTATTACTTTCAATATTACATAAAATCGTATTATATCTTGAACTGACGAATAAGAGTTTAGTTTGGAATATGGGCCGATGTTATATGGCCTTGCTATAGAATTCGAGAAATACCTCCTGATCCAAAGAGAAAATGAAAAAGTTGAAAATTGGAACGAAGAAATAAATGAAGGGTTTTTTATACTTTCTTGTCAAATTGTTCAAACTTGAAATTAATTTTTAAATTGCCAATCGAATGCAGAAATTGGAAAAATGCAGCTTTATTCACATTGCACATGCGTTTTTCAGGTCGAAAATAAAATAACTTTTATATTTTTCACATGTTAACTGCTGGATACTTTTGAATCTTTTCGGTTACGGTTTTCGGTTTTCAAAAGAATACTATTCATATTCATACATAAATGTATTATTCATACTTTTAGTTAAATGTAAAATTTATTAAAGTTATGAATGGCTTATGACTATGGCATGATTTATTATAAAGTATGTAAAATTCCTATTTCGTTCCAATTTGATCTTTACTAGTATTTATAGATTTTCGAAAAATTTTCATTAATGATAGAAAGTTTTATAGTTAGATTATTTCATTATTTAATTTCATTTAATGTCATACAAGAAAAGAATAATGTTTATGTTGTTAATGAACCATATATTACACACCTATTATACAGGTAAATATAATATTATTACATGAAAGTAAAAGATATTGTGAGTTATAAATGAATGAGTGAAGGAAATAATGGTGAGTAAATTGAAGCTTGTAATAATAAGCGGTACGCTAACGTTATTCATCAAAATAAAGATTGACCCCATTGTTAGACTTAATGAAGGAATGTCATGATGGAATTGGTTTTCTAGTGTATAAAATAGATTTCTCTGTTTTGCCGCTTGTTCCTCGTTCTTTTCTTCATCCCTCCAATATTCTCGCAATCTCTTGGCTTTGATGGACTTTCCGGAAATTGATGAAAAACCTTTATTGCCCAGAAGGAACTTCAGGCATTTATGACGCCTATAAAGGAGAAATAAAAATCTATTCTAGAATTAAATAAATATGATCAACATTTACGCACGTCATCCACATGATGAAACACAAGATGGTGATTCTATTATCATTCAACTTTTTTAAATTGAATTGTAATAATTGCAAGTGTGAGTAAAAGTCCAACAATCTAGAAACACATTAAAAACTTGATTAATCATTGAATAAAATTAGCAGATTTTATTTTATACTGAATAATAATAGAATAAAATGACTTACTTCTCCAACAAATGAAAAATTTATAGTAAAAATTCCCCTAATACCAATTCTATCTGTTGTAATTTCGTTTAAAATCAAACTCAATTTTTGTTTGGGAATGTTCTTATAATTTCCATTTTCATTGAGCCAATCCTTCATCTCGTTAATTGCCTATTATTTTATACACGAGTCAAACAACCAAAGTCCTTTTAAGTTAATTTTAAATAATTTATTCTTCTCATTATTACTAACCATTGTGTTAATTTTTGATCCAAAGAAAAGACTCGCGGACAAATTACTCAAGTAAATTATCATTGAAAATCGATTGAGAAACTCGTCGTTGTTGAGCAAATCCACCAAATGAGTCGCATAGTAAGAAATAGGATCTGCAAAAGAAAAGCAGAAAACAAAAGTTTGTATCTCTTAATTATCGTTAGATTGACTTATAAACTCAAACTTCAGCAAATTAAAGTGTAAATAAATATAATTTTAAAGCTTATATGGAAGTTTTATTAGAAAAATCAGAGCTTACAAGTAAGAAAAACGCAAGCTGCTAGTCCAACAGCTCTGTTGAATTTTTCATTTATTTGCTTAAAAGCGTCATAATATAACAAAACCTAAGAATAAACCATTTTTAAAGAATTCGTAATTTTGCAAATAGCATTAAAAAATTACTAAATAATTACAGCTGAAATCTATAAAAAATAAATCAATAAGATAAAATCTATAAAATAAAACTATTAAGCTTCATTTAATTGCCTCGTGGTCCTTGAGATTTCTTTTCTTTAGTGAAGTGAATAGGTCAGTGGCGACATGGTTGAGGCAGAGAATCGACGTGAGCACGCAGAGATCAGCGTAGTGCCAAAATAAGCTCTGGTAGTAAGTGAGAAGCGTTGAGAAAGCCACAAGGATGCTGAAGAGAAACGAGGATTCCTCCAAAGTCCCCAAGAACAACGTGGATCGAGCGTGTAGTTTCAGAGCTTCGCCAGACTCCCCCAAATTCCTCGAATCAATCCCAATAACGAGGAAGAAATAGAAGAGAGATGGGAGCAAGTAAATGGCACAGATGAACGACTGGAGCAATTGAACCTTTAGCAAAAATTCCCAAGTCATATTTCTCTCCCAAGCACGAATTGACAATTTAAGACCTTTTTCACCTTTCTATTTGATCTTTTTGTTTTTTATATTAAATTATGTAAGTACAATTGGACTTCTTGTTCTTTTTTCAACTTTCTCATCTTTGATATTCATTTTATACTTTGATATAAATTTATGTAGTTTACTAATATTTATAGTAATATACCTGCAAATATCTTTATATTTTTTTTAAAAAATCGTCTCATATTTATATTAATAAAAATATCACTTTAAATTGAGCGTTATATATTTGATTTTGATCTTGAAGACGTGATTTTGAGTTGAGTGGAATCAATATTGAATGGGATTACCTTTTTGTATGACCTCACTGACTTGAGTGATAAATTGAGCAATGGACTTGACTGGAGCTCTTGAATGAAATCAAAAAACCGGGTCGAGTGAGCCCATAGACATTTCTTCACAACAATGTCGAATCCGTAGAGGAGGATGTAGAAGGCGAGATCAAAGTAGCTCAAGGGATCACTTCCACTTCTCACGTAATCCAACCCGGCCGAGAACGTTGCTCGGATATAAAGAACTCCACACACTTGCAGCAACACGCAAACACACTTTCAAACCACCAAAAAATATCATATTATTCATTTAACCACAATTAAATTCCAAATACCAAACATGTAAAAATTACAATTTCAGACTGCATAATTCCTAAATTAAGTATTGGTATTTTTAAGGCATAGCAAGCATTGAATCCACTTGTACAAAAATGAAAAATGTGAGAATTAGGAAAAAAGCTAATGAAAATAAGAGTAATTTTTGCGGAATTATGAATTAAGGCAGCATCTTTCCATATCAAAATAAGTGGTTGTGACGTGTTAGAGTTTGAAAAGATGTAAAGTGAAATGAGTGAAAACCTTTCTGGGGACGCTTGTTCGAAGGATGAACTTCTCAACCTGGGAGTCGTAATTGAAGTAGAAAGGAGCAAAGCAGAGAGTTGAGGCGAATCGAAAGTAAATCCGGTAATATTGAAACCAACAACAATCTCGCACAAGGAATCTTCGTTCTTCATCTGCGGATTTCACCCGCCAGTCACGAAATTCGTTCATCTTTCACATTGCATTGAAAAAACACTCCGCGATAAAAATGTTAACTCTCACATTCTCAGTCAGATATTCAATTTTTTAACTTTGTATTATACAATTTTATAAATTTATTTGACAATGTTTAATTTAAATACAGAAGTATTTTGTGTTAAAATGTAAATAAATAGACTATGCATAATAATAATATGAAATATCTACTGTCACTTAATAATTACACTTTGATATAAAACTTTTAATTTTGTGGAAAATATGGTTGTAGAAAGAAAATCATCATTTTGTTTTCCATATTTTGCATATAAATAAAATAGATGTTGAAAAGTTTAAAGGCAGGAATATATTATGATTAGTCAAGGTTTAGTGATTAAATGCATATGGTGGATGATTAATTGACTAGACTTATAGTTTTAAATTAATTCAAACGAGAGGGAATTGGAAATCCTTTAAGGCTTGAGTTTCTGATAAACATTGACACATTTTATTTAGTAGCGTGCTCGAAAGCCATTACACACCGGGAAAGTTAGACATCCATTACACAATGAAATTGAGTCATAGATAACAGATAGAATTAAATTATAATGTTGAATTTCTAAGTGGAGTCGATTTAAGCCTTTTTGAGTAGAAATATATTACAGCCATAAAATAGAAAAAACTTAGCTAATCGTAACAAGTTAATAAGGGAAAAACAACCGTCTATTTCATTTATGAACTAAATTCTTTTTTATTTATAAAATACCTACATTATAAACTGTACTATTCACAAAATAACTATTCATTAAAGATTTTACTTATTCAGATAAATAGTTATTAATGTTTCAAAAATCATTTATTCAATATGGTTAATTTATTTATTAAAAATTTTGAAAAAAGACAAGTATTGCGTTTAAAATTAATGCATTTTAATGAAGAATAATGAAACTAGTGATTAGTATTTAATGAGCTAATAAACTAAAAGTAATAGTAATAAGTTAAATTATGAATTTAGACTGAACTCGTAAAATTTGGCTTGTTTTCTAAAAGATGAGCGAATTGATTGGTGAAATTGAAATTGGAAAAATAGGTCGAGTCTGGGACTTTTGGTATGATTTTCCCATCTTCGTCGAGTAGCCAGAGGGACGTTGTCTTTCGCCCCTCCGTGTTATTCCTTCCTTTCCAATAAGTCCCATTACCAAACAGATGAGGATTTTCTCTACCGCGGCTCCCATAAACCCCACAACTCTTCATTCCTCCCTCAGCTTCCCGCTTTTCATTATTATTAGAATAAAAATTTCTCCCTTGCACTCTGCTCATTCCACCAACATCATCGCCCATGCCTGGCTGTGGTTGTTGGAAATAAGACTGATCCAAGTTTGTTCTCAATCCAAAATAAGGATAAGGGAATTCGTCTTCGGAATCCTCTTCGTCCCCCGGGTTGAAAGATTTCATGAGAGATTCAATTCCTCTTAGGACTCTTTGCAACGGTCCTCTTGATCTCCGTCGAATCGGCTCATTCTTAAAAACAAATTTGAATCCATAGGAAGGAAAGGAATCAATCGCATGGCGAATTTTGTTGTAATGCTCTTTGTTCTTCCTCCGACGGTTCCGTAGGAAAGGATTGTAAGGGGAAATGACCTTGGTGAGTCGGATGGACACGGAGTGGATCGTCGAGAAGATCCGGTTGTCTCTTTCGCTAATGGGTGGAATTGTATTGAGTTTATCAGCTTGTTTTAATTTCCTTCGGAGTCGCTTTTTAGTTGGGTTGTTTGGTCGTCTTCTTGCTTTGATGAATTCGGATGTGAGTGGAGGGAAACCCTTGTCTTTTTCCTTTTCAAGGGGTTCGTCAATCTCACTTTTGCCTGGCTCATTTAACTTGCTTATCTCCTTCTCCTCTTCGGACTCCTCAGCTTTGACACTTTCCTGTCCTTTTTCCGTCTCGGATTTGACGTTCTTGTGGGTTTGCATGAGCTTGACGGTCTCTTGGAGCTCTGCGTTTGCTGCCTTCAATCCGGACACTTTCATCTTGAGCTTCTTGATGTTCTTTCGCATTTTTAAAGGGTTCGCCGGATAAATCTTAGATAACGGTAACGGATAATGAACTCTATTGAAAAATATGTATAAATTCTTATTGATTTAAGGATTTTGAGAAAATTAAATACAAGGCGACCATCAATGATCGTGGGGTATTCGCCAACTTCCGCCTATCTCAATAACTCGTGTCATATACCATTCGAAGGAGCATCAAATTCTGCATTAGAAAACATAAATTCAGACGCCTAGGTCAGAGTTCAAATTATTTGTGAGGGTGAAATGAATTTGGTCGGTTTAAATCCAAACCACCTTATTCCTTTCAGAAGCCAGAGCAGTCGAACTTTCTTTCGCTTTCTTGGACTTCCCAAGATGATGTCTTTTAATTCTTGAGTCATATTCTCTGCTTCTATTTAATAATGACATTTGGCAAGTTAAATGGTTTTTCTTCCAAATTTTAAAATTCAGAATGAGTGCAATATTGAATGAATTTATAGCCCATTTCTTAAAATTTTCTTATTTAGCCCTCAGAAATAATTTCAACTTTTACCTAGGAGCCTGAGTTTATGCTTTCTAATGCAGAATTTGACGCTCTTTTGAATGGTATATGACACGAGTTATTGAGATGAGCGGAAGTTGACGAACGAATACCCCACGGTCATTGACGGTCGCCCTGTAGTTGATGTTCATTAACTTCAATTGAGATTGTAAAAATGGAAGCAATAGACAATCTTACATGCAAAGTTCATCAACGTCTGTTATAACTAAATATTTTTTTGATCCAGGCCTAGGCTCACAATCAGCGTTGGAAGTCGGTTGTTGCAAAATTTCTTGAAACATTTCCTCATCTCCGCTATTGGTAGGAGTTGAATTTGATTTTTTACGGGACTTTAACAATTTTTTTATTCGCTTCAGGTCCTCGTATGACATGAGATCCAACAAAGCAGAGTCGCCTTTCTATTATTAATTGTTCAACCAACAATACATTCAACCTTATCATTCATGTGAGCAAAGATGTTAGATAAATAAAATAGAAAAGGGAAAACAGGCTACAGATATAGAAAAAGATTTAAAGTTAATTTCCTTTCACTCATTCTTAATTAGAAATGAAAAGCAAATAAGAGACAAGAGACATTTATCAATAAAAATTATTTTTTTTCTTGTCTTTGCATTTTTCATTCTCATGAAAGTCGCATAGAAATTGGAGATTTGGGGCGTGAAGTCGCGCTTGTAAATTGAATAAAAAGAAAATGCGATTCTCGTCTGACTTGTAAATCATAATTTAAAATGTCAAAAGTATTTTTCATCAAGGAGTGAATGAAAAAATCACCTTTAAAATGGCATATTTAATCATCGACATGAATGCGTCAAAGGTCTTGTAATTTCCAGTTCTTTGAGTAATAGTCTCGATATCTGGAATAAAACGATACTTTATAAATTACAATTAGGTAATTGTTTTGTTTTGTTTAATGTGTCTGTGTGTATTATCGCCATATAAATAAAACTTAAGTCATTTTGATGAATTGGACTTTTAAAGTGAACTCAAAGAAAAAGCATGATGAACTAACGTTTAGAATCAAATTGCCTGCTCCATTTTTCAGTAGTGATCTTGTCAATGATGATAATGTCCAAGCTTTTTGGATCTTCTTTGACTCGAAGGGAGATGAGATACTCTTTGCCATCTTTGGACGTCAAATTCGAGATGAGTTCTCCACCGTCAAAACTCATTTTCTTCGTTTCTCTTCCTGTTATGGTATTCGTGAGCATCATTTTGAATCCATTAATGCAAGTCTCAATGTTCAATTAAGGAATAATGGAGTGGAATTTCTATTTAAAAATTTTATTTTTATTTGTCAACAGTAATTTCATTTTTAATTTCTTTGTCGTCCGTTGAATAAACAAATGTATACTATTGGTAACCTAATACAACTTGCCTAACTCGCCTCACAAAATACAATTACTGTGGCTTACAACGATCTCAGCCTGACCTTTTTTATTTTCATGGAAATGTGGGGAAAATTCCTCTGAAATCCCTAAAGTGTTAACTATTAAATAATATTTGATCAAATTATAATTTTCTTCATAAAAATCAAATTCGTGAATTTATTATAAACATTTTGCTAATATGCGAGATTCCAAGGTACCATGAAAATAAAAAAGGTTAGGCGGAGATCTTTGTAAGCCACAGTAAGTTTTCTGCAGGCGTAAATAAAAACACAACTCAATGATGTTTATTCGATTCCTCGAATATTTGACATCATCATCTCATCCATCCATCTCACAATCTCAACCATCTCACCCACATATTGGAATATCATAAGTTTTTTATATTGTTTGACATTGTTATTTGAATATGATACTTTTAATATTTACGCTTATCATACTAATCCGAAACAATTGCGTTCACAAGTACCTATATATATAGTTGTAAATTACCAAACCCTCTATTAAATGTAGCAGAGTTACGATACAAATTCTCATTGATAACAAATGATAACAGTTTTTTCAATATAAGTTATAATTTGCAGCTGTCTTTATTTTTTAAATAAATAGTTAAAGTTGCAGTTAGCTCTTTTAACAATCATTTTTAGTCATTTTAGTTGAGTTTGTAAAATTGTAGTGAAAACTCAATTAACTGAATATACACTAAATATCATTATCCTGATCGCAATAATTTAATTAATCGTTTTATTTATTTTAAATTGTAATATAAAACCGTGAGCAGTGTTCAGTTTCAGTTCGAATTCGATGCAATTATGGAGGAAGCGGACGGATTAGCTGATAAGTTTGGGGTTGGTGAATATTTGGTGTTTGCTGCTGTTTTGGTTTGTTCAACAGCCATTGGGATTTTTTATGGATGTTTTGGATCCAAACAGTCGAGCAACGAAGAGTTTTTAATGGGAGGTCGAAAAATGTCTCCTTTCCCAGTTGCCCTTTCTCTTGTTTGCAGGTTTTTCTTAAATTAAATACATAAGTAACGATTATTTAATATTATTATTGCTTTATCAGACATATTTTAAGAATCCTTCTGTTATACTTATAATATAAGAAATCTTACATACTTGATGACTTGAATAGTTTTCAGTCAGCTATTTCCATTCTTGGAAATCCCGTTGAATTGTATTTGTACGGGATGCAATATTGCCTGGTTCTCTTGGTCTTCATTCCACTCACTTTCACTTTGGCTTATCTCTACGTTCCTGTATTCCTTAATGTTCAGTTAATCTCAGCGTTTGAAGTAATTTTTTGACTTATTTAAATAATGTTTAAATATCTACTTATTTTAAAAACTGTGCAATATAAATTACTTATTTGGATAGTATATTGAAAGAACACCTTATCGTAAAAATAGCTTGTCAAAATCCACATGCGGAGCCTTTTTTAATTCCTTTGTTTATATCTTTATTGTCTGATCAACGCATTTCAATCAATGTAAAAATGTAAAACGTTTTTATTAGACTCGTGAAAACAAAAGAATTCTATCAAAGACCCCGTATGTGGATTTTGCCATGCATTTTTTACGATATGTAGTTCTTTCATTGTACCATCCATTTATTTACTTACATAATGATAGATATAATAATTTTTAACTATTTATTTAAATTACATGTTTTACAGTATTTCGAATTAAGATTTAATAGCAGAAGAATTAGAGTATTCATTTCAATAATTTCAATCCTTGATCTTGTAAGTAAACTCGTCTTATTTGATCAAAAGAAAAATAATATTTATTGTACAGGAGGTATTTTTTAATGAATACAAAATATTAGTCATTGTTTATGCTCATTTTTCAGATTGTGTATATGCCAATGGCTGTATACAGTCCAGCTCTTGCATTAAGTCAAGGTAGTTAATTAAGAAATAACTGTCTTATTGGCAAATTAAGCAAATATGCGAAGCATTTTTTTGTTTATTGATTGGTAGTAACTGGAATTCATCACAGAATCTCTGTTCTCGCCATATTTATTGTTTGCATTTTCTACTCAACATTAGGAGGCTTAAAGGTTTGATATTCAAGTAATGTTAACAAGTTATGAAATGACATTTTATTTTCTAATAAAACATTTCTTAATGTAGGCTGTATTGTGGACAGATGCTTTCCAATGCATTGTTATGATCGGCTCATTGGCCCTGATTGTTTTCAAAGGAGTCGCCGACGTTGGAGGTGTTTCATTAATGTGGGAAAGGCTTGAACAATCTGATAGAACAAACTTTTTAAAGTAATGAAATACAATTAAAATAACTTGTATAATTTAACCTATTTAATAAGTTGGTTGAAAAAAACCTTATTTATTTATTAGAGAATATAATATTGGACTTTGTAATTAAAAATATGGCAGTATTTTGTTGAATAATAAAATTTTTAATTCTAGTTTTGATGTTGATCCTCGAACAAGACATACAGTTTGGACGTCATTGTTTGGCGGATATTTCTTTTGGCTCACTCTCTACGCTGGAAGCCAAGCGAACATTCAGAGATTCACATCACTTCCAAATCTGGCAGCCGTTAAGAAGTAAAATCCTTCTATGAATTTAGATCGGAAAATCCTTATGCTCTTTTATTATTATAATATTTATACTTGTGATTTACAAGATGAAAGGGTTGACTATAAAAGAGTATCTTTCACTGTGCCTTGCCAAGATGTTTAGCGATCAATGTGGTGGCTCTCTATCTTCTTCTTGGATTTTGTTTATTCACCGGCCCACTCATCTTTGCTCGCTACTACAACTGCGATCCAGTTACAACTGGCCTTGTAACCACATCCGATCAGCTTCTTCCGCTCTTTGTTATGGACACGCTTGGAGAATATACAAGTTTACCTGGAATTTTTGTGGCTGGGATAACTTGCGCTAGTTTAAGGTGAAATTCTAATATTTAAAGGAATTATACATAGTTAATACAGTTGGTGATAATTACTTTTATACAAATTTAAAAAATAATGACTTTTGACTTTGCCAATTTGATAATTCGATGATCATGATTATACAAATAATTAAATTTAAAACACAATTATTCGCAGTTCCGTTTCTTCTGGATTGAATGCATTGGCCGCTGTCATAACTGAAGACTATGTTAAACCCTGGAAGCCAAACTTGGACGATGAGAAGTTATCTTTAATATCTAAAATCATTTGCTTTGCCAGCGGAGTTATTTCGCTTTCTCTGGTCTTTGTGGTTGAGAGGATGGAAAATATTATGCCAGTATGAATTGTATTTATATACAAAAAGCATTTTTACCAAATTTTCATCATAATTTGAACTTTGATATTCAACTTTGGTTTTTATGAAGTTTTTTCTCAATCGAAAGTTTTTCAAACTGACAGTTAACAAATAATGATAGGTGACAGTTTCTCTTGTGGGAGTTGTGACGGGGCCTGCCCTTGGCATTTTCACTCTTGGAATGTTCTTTCCTTGGTCAAACTCCCGAGTGAGTTTTTATGCTACAATTCTACTGCATTAAATAAATAAATACATTATTTTTTTTATTATTTATACTAAAGTTCTATTTTGCACTGGTATGTAATTTATTTTATTGTACCTATTTGTACAAACAAGATTATACTGAGCCATTAAAGTTTTAGGTATGATACAATATAATGTAAATTGATGCTTAAGTATATTAATTATTAATTAGGTATATTGTAAAATTATATTTATTATTTCACATAAATAGCTTATTAGATTTAGCAAGACAATAATAATAAAATTGCTATTATTCTGTGATCAATAATATTTGTATTTCTTTTAGGGTGCAAGTTTGGGGTTGGGAGTTGCGTTTTCTTTGATGCTCTTCCTGTGTATTGGGTCTCCCATAATTGGAGATGATCTCCCTGATCAACGTCTTTCACTCTCAACAGAAGGATGTAGTAATAATGGAAGCTCGTTCGAATCTCACTTCCCTATTGATTGGAAAGGAGCAGAGGATGGGTGGGCGAAGAAAATGCTCTCCGTCTCCTACCTTTGGTATCCGGTGTACGGAACTTTGACCGCACTGTTCGTTGGCTTGCTCGGGAGCTTCGGTTTCTCGAGGGCCGGATTTTCAGACAATATTGACAGAAATGTATTAAGAAAATGCTCGAGTCCTCCTTTGCTCAATCTTTGGATTTTCCTATTTCCCTCTTCCATGTTTGCTCTGCTCGGAGAAGAAAGAGAAAGCGAGGAAGGCTCGAGTTTCCCAATACAAAAATAAATACTTTATATATTTTAAATCACAAAGTAATGATGAAAATGTTCAATAAAATTACTGTTATGGTGAAAACTACAAAAATCATGAAACATCTTTAATATTTAAAGCTAGCTATTAACATTTTACTTTTTAATTCTTAATCAATCAATATTTAGCATTTAGCAATATGCATTTTGTGATTGATATTAATTATTGACCAATTTAAAATGCTTAAAAGTTAATAGCATATTACACCATGTATTATTTATATATATCAAATGTTGAAAATAATTCAAATGCAATTGATTTTTATGAATAAATGAAATGTCCCAATGTCCCTAATTAAATCATTTACAGAACCTTCTAAGCTAACCAATACCATAAAAGTTATTATTCATATAGGTTTTCTGAAAGTTGAGCCTGAAAGGAAATATTTATCCATTGAAAAAAATTTGAAATGAATCTCGTGAAATATTCCTTCATCCTCGTCATCACCTACTTAGTAAGCTGAAAGTACGAGCGGAAAAAGTCATCTTGAACTTTCTCAACTCGTAAAGCGTTCTGATCAAGGACGTCCATTGAATTCCTCACCCACACATTGGAACCTCATAAAACGAGAAGTTATCTTCGCTCATTTTTCCAAACTCTATTTCTTCCCTAAAAGTAAGTAAAGTATATTTTGGGTTGGGCGGAGTTCAAGTCTCAAGTTGAGTAAATCTGTCTGGGCCGGCTTCTCTCCTTTAGCAAGAGCTGGGAGAAGAAGGACGGGAAATGGTTCATGTCATGGGATTATTCAGTAGAGGAAGTGAAAGTCGCTCTACATCAAGCTCCTCAGAAATTCACCTTCTTTTCCATTTCCACCTACTCCTTCGACGTTAATGGTAGGAACGCTCTAAAAACTTATTTTACTCAAAGACATTCTATAACTAAATGTAGGGCTAAGCTTCAAAATACCATTATCTTGTATGTTCTTAAAAGTAAACGCTATTGTAAATTACAACTTAAATTTCATTTAGAGAAAAATGTCAGGGAAGCATGGCATGGGACTTTTCATAAAAAGCGTCAAAGTCAGCGGGATCATATGACACAATTGCGGCTTAACTCATGATCAGATTAGAGCAGAAGGAAAACTCAAGAATAAAATCTTCGTTTTAATTGAAATTCAGAAGGTTTAAAAATCCACTCACAAACATTATTAGTAATTATCATTTTAGAAAATATTTAATTATTATATTTATTACAATATGTATTTGTCGAGTGAAATGTTATTTTTTATTTATAAACTTATAATGCAACACTGGTAGGCCACACGGAATAAAAAAATCTTATGTGGTTTGTTATTCAGCTGAAGGTAAAGCTCCTTTGAATTGCACCACAAGTATGGCATAGGTTAATATGAGACTCAGGATCTGCAAATATATTTTAGCATTAAGAAAAATAAAATACAGTTTAATTTAGCAAATATTTTGAGAAATAAATTTAAATATGTTTAAGGATAAAAGAAAAAGTAAAGAAAGGTTGGGATGATGAAAGAGAATGAAACACACAGCTCCAGCGAGTCCGGATGTAACGTGAAAGAAGCCGTAACCATTGAGACTGATTTCATTCGTAGTGATATCATGCATCATTAACTCCAGTTTCCCGGAATGAAGCTTGTAAAACTTCTCTGACTCCATCAACCAGCTTTTCACATCTGAGGCCTGAAATTCTCCACATGTGAATTAATTAAAGGAGTAAATTGGATTTTTTAAATCAGTGTTTCATCTTTACGATGATATTTGCATAAATGGCGAAGAACATGGCGGCTATGAAATTTCCTAAAGGCAGAGCAGTGAGGAATAAAAGAACCCCGTCGCTCATCTCCACCATCTCAACAATGTTGATGGCGTAGAAAGGAACTTTCCAAAAAACAATTTAAATGACATTATTAATTTTATATTTTATATCAATGCCATTTTATAACATTGAAAGACATTTCTGTGAAATGCTCAAGTAAGGAGAACCTGATCCAAGGAAAAAGAATAAAATGTGCATTCCAACGCTCTCGTTCAAAAATTCCATCGTTCGTTTAAATCCAACGTAATGAACTTGAAACTGTACATTTTCAATAAGAAAAGAAAAATAATAAATCATACTTCAAAAAAAATTACGCTTTTACGTATATATTTTTTGTAAATCACTGCATTATAATAATAATGTGAAGATTAAAAAAAATCGCTTATTTCCAAAATTCTTATTTGAAAAAATCACCTCTTCAATTGAGTAACGTTCATATTTGAGATTTGACAAGAAATCCTCAATTAAATGCCAAAAAGCGATGGAGCCCAAAAGAACAAAAATATCAGAGAAATTTCTAAATAAATTATTGAAGAGTTCAGCAATTGTGAAAAGGATGATACAGAAGATTGAAAGAACTTCATTTATCTTGGAATCATTCACATTGCCAATGAAAAACATTCGCTTCGTTTTAATCCACAGATCACCGCGAGTTGAGTAGCCATAAGAGAATGATAAAATGACATGAGAAATCCCAACGAGGCATATTAACGCGGAAATCCATTTAGCCTGAGAATATTTAAACAAGTATTAAACAATTCAAAATATTTTAAAAATCGATTTGTTGAGTTTTACATATCGGACCTTTAAAAACGAATTAACGATTAAGGAAATAACCTTTTGAGATTTTTTTACGTAATTGATTTTAAGATCAGAATTTCTGAAATCGTTCATGAGATGAACAAAATTATCTCGTTTAATCCATATTCGAACGAGAATGAAAACGTGGTAGAAAGCATAAATGAGAAAACTAGAAAGCTCAATGTACAAAATTGAATTCTTTTTAAAGGCTTCCAGATTTATTTCTTTTATGTAGATCAAAATTGAAAACAATGCGAGAAATTGAGTTACTACGCACAAGACCTGTAATAAACAGAATAGTAATTGAAATTAATTAGCCATATTTATTACATGTTAAATAGCTACTTTTTTCCTTTTCACCAGAAATGTATTAATTATATAAATGGAAGGAAAAATGAAAATAAGTATGGTTGATTTTTTGTAATTGACTACACTACTAAATGAAATGATTGAATTTGAGACATTGAAATATCTACATGCTTTTGTATTGTACCTTTTGTATAATGTTCTCGCGAATTTTGTAAGTTCTGCTGGAGTCGTCAAATTGAAAGTTGTAAGGCGTAATTAGGCAACCGAACGAGAATTTGAAATATGCCCCAAAGTACTGATAACAATTGCTTTGATTCTCAACATTCTGAAGCTCACTGTTGCTCAATGAGCTCCAACTTGCTAACAATTCTTTATTCATTATTTAATTGACCTTTAATTGTTCAAAATGTTTATAATCTAAAATACTTTGCTCACAAGTTATTTCATAAGTATTAATATTGAAAAGAAAATGTATGTAGATTGTAGCTAACATAAATTATAACTTATTGCCAAGTTAAATACTTATAAGAAATAAGATGAATAAATAAGTTGTTACAGTGTCTAATCTTCTAAAGTCTCAATTAATTCCCAATAAACTTAAATGATAATCTAACAAGTTAAATTTCATTGAACTCTCTCTTATAATATCATATTACAATTGAAAAAATAAAACGGTTTTCATAAAAAATTGAGCGTGCATGGCCGAGCACCGTTGACCATTGATGTGATAAGTAAAGTCATCATTTATTTATTTGATTAAGAAACTTGTCAATCCCAATTGCACAACCTTATAGACGCAAACATTCAAAACTGTGAACTCATAAATCATTCACTCACATGAATATTTTATTTTAACTAGACCAATAACTTTGAGAAATAAGTAAATACAAAAGTATTCCTTTTTATTTAGTAGATATTAACAATGAATTTAATGCACTTTTTGTAATTATGTAGTATAATATGCGTGTATCTACAATATTAATTTTATTTCCACAATTTTAATATAAAAATAACAATGAATTTCAAAAAGAAATAAATTGAACTTTTTCCAAGATTGTCTCAACGCCAGGAGCATCGTCCGTTTTAAATTGTACAACAAGTATTGCATAAGTTAGAATGAGACTCACTATCTATAATGTTCAATGTTCAAATTATTTTATAAACTAAGTTTAATTCCCGCATAAATAAATATAGTTTAAATTATATAAAAATGAATTGTTTAAATGACCGTTCCAACAACTCCTGAAGTAGCTGAAAAATATCCGCTTCCACTCATACTGATCTCGTTATTCGAAATTGTATGAAGAAACAAGGACCATTTGGCAGAAGGAATTTTAGAGAATTTCTCATCTTCTGTCATCCAGTCGATGATTTCAAAAGACTTTTAATAACAATATATAAATGTTATCACATCATTAAATTGTTCATATTTTATGAATAATAATTCGTATTATTATTAAACATGTTATTTCATTTTTTCTTTATCTCTTTACTTTATTATTGAGTCTGGCCGAGAGAGCCAAAGTGAGAAAATATTGTAAAAGCTTCATAGAATTGCAAAAGAGAACAATAGGATCCGAGGCTTCCATTATGTTCACGACCTTCAAGTTCAAAAACAGAAGATTATATACGTTTACAAAAATACAAACTAGGCTAGGCTTTATTAATTATTTTTAATTAAAGTTCTGGGTCATTTAAAAAGAAACTTACATTGATGGAATAAAAAGCAATGGGGGCCATAAATGCAAAGAAAATGAACATCCCACCAGCAGAATTAATTGAATTGAGAACATCCACGAACTCATCAAAGCATTTCATCATCTTCAATTAAGAAAAGAGATATTGTAAAGATCACTATCTCTCAATTTAGCAATTATCAAGCAAATTATTTAGCAAAACTGTATTATTATCTCCACTCACACCTTGTATGAGCTCGTATGCAAGTATGCATTAAACTTTTCCGGGAATAATTTTGTATGAGTAAATTTAAGTTGGAAATCCTATCTAATTATTATAGAAATATATCAAGATAATATCGATTCTCTGTAATTAATGCAATTGCTCTATAATGTATTTAAATGAAAAGATAATATATTAAAATTACCACGCCAGTTGACTCCTTTTCCTCTTTCATTTGACTGAAAGCATCTGAAAAACAATGAGAAGCGGCAATGACACACAACATGGCAAAAGTGTCTGACATGTTCTTCACAATTTTCCCTGTTGAACTTGCAAGGATAAAAACAAATGAAATGATGCCGTCGAGTCCTTTTGTGCCTTCACTTTCCGGATTCATGAAAAGCATGAATTTCCCTTCTTTAACAACAACTTCGTAATTTCCAGAACTTCCCATTAACAAAGAGTCATTCGAATTCCCATTGGAAATTTGTCCTTTGCCAATTTCGTGCCACACTGTTACAAGAGCTTGAAGTACAGAGCCAACACAGAGGAAAAATGTAACAGCTTTAACCTTAATTTAATAAAAATGTTATTAAAGAGAACAAATTAGCATTTATATTGCAAAAAATAGTTATAATATAATTTATATTTAAAAAATCATTTCAATTTACTGTACTGGGACGAGCTGAGCTTTGAGAATGGAAGATGCTATTCCCTTGTAATTGATTTACAAGGGCAATGAAAACATCTCTTTTCATCCACAACACCCAAATGACTCCAGTGTGATACATGGAGTTCATCCACAGATCCGCGAGCTCAATGTAAAGTGTCGGCTCTTTCTTCAGATCGTGCTCTTTGATCTTACGGAAAGTCGTTGTGAGAGAAAACAAACTCAGAAAATGGAAGATGAAGCAAAAGGCCTTGAAAATATATAAATTATTCAAAATAAATATAATTTCATAAAAATTCATTAGCTTTTCAAATATTAGTATTATAGGTAGTATAGCTAAATAGTTATATACACATATTTATTACAAATTTCATCATATTATTCAAATATTTGTGGCTTTATTGTTTATTTTCTCCAACATTTTTTAAAAGAAAATTGCGAAACCTTTTGAAGCATGTTTGATTTCACTTCAAGCCTTCCAGACTGTTTCTCCAAATCAAATGAAAAGGGGCAAAAGAGAACCCCATAAGCAAATTTGAAGTAAATTTTGAAATATTCAATCCAACTTGTTTGTATGCTCGTATGTAGAAAAGCCAATTCATTGATGTAGGATTTCATTTCGCAAATCTCAATTTTCACTTTAATAAGGCCAAAGTTCGCCAAATACTCTGCGCTGAGTTAAGTATTTTGATTCACAAATGAGTCTCTAAATGCGGGTAAGTAGGTTAAACCATTTCTAAAATTTTTGAACTTTAATCGGGTTTTGACTTGTTACGATATTATGCTTGAATGGGTAAGTGACTAGATTATTAGGCTCTGTCCAAGTAATGCACAATTGCAAACCGCCCCTTCCTTGCCTTTTCAAGAATATTTAAAAATTCTTCCTTCTAAATTACGCGCGATATTTTTAAATTCCAATTTTCTCATTCTCTGCAC
>VJMY01000571.1:0-47237 GCA_009869795.1 Neelides sp. FZ-2019 | reverse complement strand
TGGTAAATTGAACTTCCCTCCTTAATCTCGCCTTTTTTCATTCTGATTTTAAACCTCTCCAACACTCTAACCAAGGTACCAAGACGCATTAGAATTCGACTTGTGTAACACGTACAAGATTTTTGTCTACTTGTCAGCGTCGTCTACTTTTCCTCTTTTTTTCATTGACCAAGACTGAGATTAATATTTTAGACTTAATAAACCGAATAACACTAGGCGGAGATTCAACAAAAGAGAATGTAATACCCCGTAGTAAACAGTCCACTACATCATGTAGTAAAAATACAAAGAATGAACAATTTGTAAAATATACAAAGTTGAATATGAAATTAGATGATTAGCGAGTGTTGGTCTAAGAGATTTAGCAAGCGGGGTTGTTTAATTTATGAGCGAGTGGTCATCAAACGACGTTTTATTGAAGGGTGTGAAGGGGAATTGGAGCGTCTTGACTTGGATTGTTTATGAGGTTTTTGGTTTTGAGCATTTGAATTGAACCTGTCTGAAGATCTCCTCTTCATTGGGATCCTTTCTGTGTGGATTAATGGGGGAGTCTGTGAGTGGATAGGAGACTCGGCGGAGGATCAATTGAGGTAATGCGAAGGGTAGGGAAATGTCCATCCATCATTCCTCCAACGGTTCTCACTCAACTCCGAATCCCTATTTTTCATTGTCAGCTGTCGGGGATCTCCTGATGATGATCATCCGACGGCGCCCCCGAAAATCACCCGCTCGGAGAGAAAAATGAGCTGTTGCATTTCTAATGCTCCGCACCCATAAATCTCAGAGTTGGCGAGAGGCCGTGAAGAATTAATAAAATGGATGAGAGACCACCGGGCAGGTCAGAAGTCCTTAAAAATTTCTATAGGAGATGAGAGCCGCGGGTTGCCCAGGGATTCCTCGTTCTGGACATGAAAAGCCTCAGAAAGGACTGAAGGGAAATGATGCTTTGGAAATTCTCAAGAACGAGGGGGCCGACCTTTCGCTGCGGGACCTCGGCGGTTCGCCCTTTAAATCTCCGATCCGATTTTTATTCATTTGACCCTTCCAGGATTCCTCAAGGCGCAAAGATAAATAAATTACAGCCACCCAACACATGGCTACTTTATTCACTGTTCTCGTTCGCTCATCATTGGCTCAATGGCCATTTGGCCCAACAATGCCCATTCAAATAATCATCGTTAGAGGCATATTAGCGTATTTTGTCTTTTTTGTGAAACACATTGGTTGGCTTAGATTGGCAATATCTCCAAATCCGGACATTTATTATAATGAGGATAGGCCATGTAAATTTCCTGGTTTCCAATTTGAAAAGGCAATATCCGATTCAGAGGGCTTGAGTTTCATTCAATTGTGCCGATTGTTTTCATTTGCTCCCGGATGTTTCCACTGTGAGGATTTGGGAGTTTCTGAGCAGATTACATTGGAGGCTGTTTGGGCGATTGGGAATGCCGCCTGGGCTGTGTGTGTGTATTGAGAATCTCATCACTCTCAACTCCCACTTTTATTCTCCGTGTTCCTCCTGAATGAGATCAATGGGGAAATCTCTTTATTGCTCTCCACAGCTCGGAATGACTTTCCCTCGTCTCGCGACCTTCTCCTTCCATCTCACGTCGGCTCGCATTCCTCCAATCACCCAAAATTACGCGGAATGGCGAATGAGTTTGGAAGTTTACGGGTTTCCGCTAAGCTCCTCATTTGATCTGACGGGAGAGATAAAGGAGAATCGGAGGAGGCTCAATAAAGAACCATATAAATACTCCATAAGTCCTCCTTCCGCCCGAGCTACAGAGGCCATATAAGTAGGAAGGAGATAAAGGGACCGAGTTTTATTCCTCCCTCCTTTCAACCACCGAGGAATTGAAAAGAGAAAGGGAAGATCAATTAAAATTCCAAGGAGAGTCGGGAGTTGAGCGGATTAAATATGGAAATTATTGTGAATCTCCTCAACACACATTTCCGCCAATCTCCCCTTTGTGCTCCGCTCATTAGGCGGAGAGCGATGAGGGGGGGTTGGGGGTGAGGAGGCTTTTGTTTCGCCCTCGCTTTGTTCCAACACTCCGAAGAGACTCAGCTGGAGGAAGATTGATGGGGCGAGGATTAAGGCGGGGGCGAGAGTAATCGGCCCCGAGCCCAGCTGCTTCCCCGCCAACCCTCCCTCTTCAATTACCCACCTTCGGAACGCTTCGGAGCATTCGGGGACCAAATTCAGAGAGACCCACCAGCTGAGCTCTTAACTGGCCCCGAGTGGCTCCTTCCCCTAGGGGAAACCCAACTTCATTCGTCTCGACCAACAGCTCGGGTCAACACATTGATTTTCTCAAATAATAATCCAAGATTCACCTTCCTCTCTATTCCTGTCTTGAGCAGGAGGCAATTTGAGATACATATAGTAAAACGGAGTTTCTAAGTCTTCTGGGTCAAGGAACTCTATTTGGACCCGTACGGTTTTATTTTAGTTTTTTTCCTTCTCAACCTCCGAGCTGCTTTTTTTTAAAAATGCCTCCATACATTTTACTGACGAGAAATGAGCAAGATAAAAAAGCTTTAAAATGATTTTCATCTCCTTTTCGTTTCAAATTATTTATAAAAGAACCGCTGAATTAAATTCCATTTTATGTGGATGGGACCCGAGGGGAGAAATTTAAATGTTTTTAATATTTAAGTAAAGGGGAATCCTAACGTCGAGTGGTTTCGTATCAGATCGTTGAAGAAATGGTGAGCGAATCCTCGTAAAGAACCCCCGCTTTTATCTCTTTTTTTCCTCTTTTAAAAAGGTGAAATTATGCATAAAATTACATTTGCGAGATAGAATCCACCTCGACGTATCGCCGTCTCATCCGCTTCACCCTGTGAGAATTCTCTCATGTCTCCGATAAGGAGGAAATGAAAAGATACGAGAAAGACATGACTCCAGGAATTTACACATTTTACTTCCAATCCGACTCTTATAAGACACCTTGATTGGGTAAAAATGCTACTTGGATTCTGCCGCTTAAAACTTCTTCCCTCAAGTTATAAACTAAGTTGTTCATCTATCAAATAAACTTATTATTAGCAAGAATTTTATGAATTGATTACAATGCAGAGATTTACCTAATTACATTTGTAATTGTAATTGTTTTTCAATTACTTTTTGAAACGGATGTAATTGTAATTGAATGAATTTCAAAATTGATGTAATTGTAATTTGTAATTAGTTACTTTAATCTAGAATTCGTAATTGGTAATTAATTAATTACTTGGGACCTACGTAGTTAATTGTAATTGTACAATTACAATTACATCAATTCTATATTTCCATGGATACTAAAGTGTTGAAGATTCATGTTTATGATTAAGAATATTCTCAATTAATCATTATAATCATCGAGAATTTCAATCATACTTTCATTTATGCTTTATAATGCAATTAATCTATCAATATCACAAAATGTACTTGTAATTGTAATTGAATGAAATATATTTCAAGGTATAATTGTAATTGTAATTAATTACATTCTCAATATAATTTGTAATTACTTTAAAAATGTAATTAGACAAATCTCCGATTGGTTGAGTAATTATTAATTTGGTGAGTAGAAATTAGAATTTAAATAAATGGCCTGATGAATAAAAATGCATTTTCACATTCCGCCCCCAGTGTAATTCAAATGTCTGGTGGTTAAAGTGGATGAGATTTGACTTGCACGGAGTTTCCTTGTTGTTCATGAAGGGATTGTTTTGAAAGAAGGTGAGTGAATCTTAATGAGATTGATTCTTATCCGCCTCCCTCTGTTGTCATCTTATTCTCTTTAATTACTTTTCCCCCTCTGGAGGACTCGTGGGGGGAGCGAAGGGACGGCGAACGCAGGCGGACAGACGGAAAAATCCCTTTTCTATTTTTGACCAGGAGGAGCAGAACCGGTTGTGAGCAATTAATTACAATTAGAAGGGCCGTCCGCTCGCCCGTCGCTTCCTCTCTATAACTATGGGTTGGCAATTACACGCTCGAGGCATTTGATCTCTCCCATGTCCTGAGGAGCCCAGGCATAGCTCATTTGTCGACACCGCCGCCAATTGGTTTCCTTCTTCCAAATAAAACCCTTTGCTTTCTCGTAAAAAACATTTAAATGCCCGGTATTAAATTTCCATTTCTCAGGTCTCTTATTGGAGTCTTTGCTGGTGGAAAAGTTGAATATCTGGAATTATAGGGAGGAATTATTAAATAATCGCTTGTAAGAGATCTACAATTAAATGAAAGTTCCAATGTCCAGGCATATGTAAAGTATGAAGGTATATAATTAAGGTGAATATCCCAGTTGGTCCCCATGTTTACACAAAGTTGTGGGGGAATTAATAATTAGAGGTGAGGTGAAGCCAGCAATTCCGGCAATATAAGAAAATGTAATTCCCAACGAGAGCATTTTCTCCTTGGAGTGAAAGGGTGATTTTTTCCCTTCATCCATCTCCCACTCAAATCTCCTCGATTACAATTTACGAGTAATGAGGCGTCGGGAGAAAAAACAAATAAGGAACGGAAGGCGTGAAGGTTCGCTCGGAGTCCAAATCCGAGTCTTCCTCATCTTGAAAATCAATTACGAAGGGCCAAGTGGGATCCTCCTCCTCCGAGACCCTCGAATCTCTTTCAATTTCCTCCGTAAATACTCCGCTAAATGCTCTCTAATGCTCCTCCATGCTCGTTTGAATTTTTCTCTCCCTCGACTCGCCCAGTGGGTTCACCTGGTTGAAAGGCTTGAGCTCAGCTCCGGGCTATTGCCCAACATTGGAGATCCAACATTGGAGATCTACACAAAGATAAGGAGGAATCCTGAGGAATGAGAAGGTGGGAGAGATGAGAGAGGATTAGTCTAATCATAATTATAATTCCTTGCTCCTATAAGACCTCCTTATGGCTCCGGATTCGTCGCCCCTTTACAGGTAATATTACCAAACCTTGGTTTCATCCCAATTTTGAACACTTATGATCCCCATAGGGGCTTTAAGTTAACACTTATGCTCACTGGAATAAGAAATACCTTTGCAATTGTGTTAAAATAAACCCTTGTTTTTTCAGAAGTACTTTTATTACATTGGATGCTTGACAAGGAACTTACATTTTTTGTCGTGGATTAGCCGATATAGATTTCCTGCCAAGTCATTTACAATTTACTATGATGAAGGATGTTAATATTGTCAAAAGATACATTTGTATTGTGTGTAACTGCTTTAACACTATTACATACATATGTAGAATGTACAAACTCTACATTATTGATTCTTGTTTGAGGCAAGTTCGTACCTTGTTCAATTACTTAGCTATTTTTTGCATTTTTGCATATAAAGTACGAAGAGAAAAGGAGAGAAAAATGAAAAAGATGAAAGTGGATAAAATTAAAACATGAAGGAACCTGGAGCGAACATTTGCGAAATGTTGATGTGATTATGTATTTGTGAGTTGTGTGAGGGATTTGACGTTGGTCGGTCGTGGAGTCTCCCTGGCGCGGAATCTACCCATGAAAGGAACGCTCAAAACCTGTTGTATTTATTAAAATATCCCAACCACTCGGTTATTGGAAATGACCACATTTCCTCAACAATGTGCAGAGACGAATGGGAAATTTATTTGAAAGACATCAAGGTCTCCTGGAATCCAAATAGCATATGGGGTTGATTCGGTTCCATTTAAGCCTTCAAAAACATGGAAGATTCCTTTAGGTCTCATTTAATTATTTATAACCTCGTTTAGACTCATTTCAAAGCCTCTTTTAACGAGAAATCCACTAAAGGCTCAAACAGCCATTTTAATTAACAAGTTGAGAGATTAACAAAGATTTCTCATTTTACCTATTAGGTCCAAATCCTCATTTTCCTTCACAGTTCAAAATTAATTTGTTCCTATTAAATAGCTTGCCTATCATATATCTATGATATATGATACCTTGATATCTCATTTCTGTACCTTATATTAATACTCAAATACTCACACTGCATAGATAACTTACACAGCATATTTTTATTATTTAATGTTAATTCTATTAAATAAAGTATTTGTTTCCATATTGTTAGAATGTTTTAAATATTTGACGAGATTATCAAGTGAATTTAAAATGTCTCATTTGAGGAAAAAAGTGTGTTGTATGCCCTTGTATCCCATTTGATTTTTGATGGTTTGAGGGAAGCGCGCTTTCCCCCTTGTGTTTTCCTTCATATAGCTGGAGAAATGAGCTTGAATTAAGAAAACATCCCTTGTGTCGTTCTGTTTCTTGAGATAAATATTGAGAGTCTCCTGATGGTCATAGCCATCTTCCATTCCCCCAAAGAGACTGACGAGGAGAGTGATGATGATGAATAAACCACAGGAGCAAAGGAGGGAAATAAACACCAAGATTTTCCCACCACTCGCCTACTTCCTCTCCTAGCAGAAGACAAGAGATGTAAGTAGAAAAGGAGTTGCTCCGAGAGGAACAAAGAAAGATTCCTCCAAATCTCTTCCCATTATAACTCAACGGAGAACTCGGAGTTCCGAGGGAGGAACTTTATACTTTCTCCTTCTCGTCCCATCCAACTTGCTTAATAGTCAAAGTGGGTTGAGTCGGCCCGGGAATTTCCAGCTTAATGAACCCAAGTCTGTGTTTTGTAGCGAGGAACATCTTTTCCACTTCTTGAAATGTAAAATGAAATGAGATCTCTCTTGTTTGTTGTGAGTTGTCAGGAGAGGAGGAGAATTAGCATATGTTCTCCTCTGCCGCAACGAGTCAACTTCTGCTCCTCTGACTCCCTCCAAAGACTCTGGAAAATACTCTCAACATAGACTCACATTACATTGAAAGGAGATGGGAAACTGGGTTTTTTCAATTTCTTATAAATTCATATATCATATGTATATGCATTACATCCATGAAGATTATAAGCATGTTCACCTCGCCCTGATTCCTCTTTGACTAACCATTAACGACTTTACATCTTGTTTCATTACATAAATGTCTAGCTCAGATCCTCACCAGACTAAAAGGAACTCTAAAAGTAAAGTAAATCAACTTGGTTCATGAAAACTCTTTTCTACCCATTCCTTCCAATGCGATCAGATGCATCGTAAGTAGTTTATAATGTTTGGCCATATTAGTAATTGAGTAAATTACCGAATTACTTCATATGTGTAGATGGAGCTGGCAAAATAAATAAAAAGTGTATATTACATATGCAGAGCTTTGACAAATTCTTTGCAAGTTTATGTAAATACATTTGTTTGGGTTTTGAGGAGCTGGGAGCATGAGAGGCGGAGTGAGATGGGCGCTGGATTTAATTAAGCATAGTAGTGGGAGAAGAGTCATGGATGTAAATACAAGGGGAAAAGATAATATTTATTTATGTTTCTCAATTTTTATGATCCGCATTTGTCGTGGGAGATGGTCGAGGAAAATGTGTCCTAATGGAAGAGGACTCGTAATAATAAATATGTGGAGAATTGAGGGTTGTTGGGGAAAGCTCCATTTCTCCTCTTATCTCTTCGCCTGGGCCCTGACATCCCCATCCGTTTTTTCTTCTAGGCCCTTATTTGATAAACGACCACGTCTCGCAAATTCCCTGTCAGCCCCGCCAAGAAAACCCTCGGGTTTCCAAAACGCCTTTCTCCCACCCACCGACTATATGCTGGGAAATGTCCCCCAACGTCTTCCCACACGCCAACAATTCCTCAACTCCGAATTCGGACTGGGTGAACTGGAAAGTGTGAGCTTGGTTGTCGGCGAGATGAATTTCTATTTTCTTTTCACTTCCCTTTAAAGGTCTGAAAGGGCGATTAGAACGGGGATGAGAAGGAGAGTCTGAATATTCATCGTCCTTTTGTTCACTCATTCCTCAGGGGATAATTCCACGCGTGGCTGGAAAACTCATCATTATGACCCAAAAAACCCCCGTTCCCAAACTGAGAAATTATTACACTCAATGTCTTTACCTCCGAGCTAATCCTGAAGTTCTGGTTGAGAAGATTCCCTTAATTAATTTCAAAGTCATAAGACCATTATGGGAGTAATAATAATAACAAGGTTTTATTACAGCTTCACAAGGGAAGGAAATAAATGTGGAATTCAAAATTCCCCGCACATTGCCCAAGCCGCATGGAATGTGAAGTAGAAGGAATTATTATTGACATCTCTCCTGTGCCATAGGTCATGTCCGTAGTTCTCGACGAAGACCCAGACAAGTACAAGGCACATAGGGATGAGTTGGAGAAAATAAATAGAAATTTGTAGGGAGGAAGGAAAACATTGGAAGTGCAATGTGGCGAATATTTATCCACCAGAGAAGGATCCGTGGATGAAAAGCGGGGGAATCCAAAGGAAAACAAAAAGTCCCGCACTCGACTCCACCGAGAGTGCCAAGGGGAAAACCTGCGGTGGCGGATCGGTCCAATAGCGAGACAAAGCTAAGGATATATAAACACTCACGAGAAAACCACACACCTTTAGTAATATGTATTTTATCAAACACCGCCAGGTCGGATCTTCCATTAGATACACTCAAGTGCGAACATTGAACTCCTATGGAACTCCTATTATAAGTCTTAGTATTTATCATCTACACATATTGTACACTGTATATAGTATATATTATATCAACTATATTTACTGTATATTGTATAGGGATACATTTCTTCACTTTACGTACGTTTACATTTGGTGAGTGTTTTGTTTTATGGAGTTTCCTCCTCGTGCGGTCTCACTTTTCACTTTGTTTGGCCCTTGGAAAGAGAATTACAGAAGGGATAATAGTGTGGAAAATTGGGAGGCGACTTGGGCGTAAATCCCGCACCTCCATTTGACGGATTTATTCCCCGACAGCCCCGAGAACAAAATATTAAACTTGAGCTATACATGACATATGACCTATTTGCCTTTTTATTACCAAACCACCTTTTATATGGGGAGATGGGAAATTGGGAAAAGAATGAGGTTTTCTTGACAAAGTGACTTGGACCTTTAGGAAAGTTGGGAAAGTGAAATGTGGATCTCAAGTGTGGCGTGATTGCGTGAAAGGTATGGCGGTTCTCCCCATGTTCTTCCCAACTCATCATTTCTTACTTTTCCAAGAGGGAAATTGGAAAGGGAAATTGTGGAAAGTGAGAAGAGCAAATAACCCATTTGCTATTTGCATCCAGAATGGAAGTGTGTATGAGAAAGCGCATGTTTACATTTTCCAAATACGTCATGGAAGGTTTAATAAATGCATGAGAGTTTCACTTTTGTGAGCGAAATGATTCATCTCGGAATGAATCAATAGGTTGTAAAACCGGGAAATTACGATCCTCCTTCCCCATCAAGAAACACATTAAAATGAGAAAACATTGGGAATATTTTTATGAGTCGAGTCTTTGGATTTTCTTCATTGGATCCTTGTATGACTTGGCTCCACCACGTTGAGAATTTCCTCCTTTACGACCATGGAATTTTTACGGACGGAAATGAACATTGTGTAAAGTCATATAATGGACGGAACTCTTCCTTCATTTTTTAACTGCTCATGACTAATTTTCCTTTACTTTTTATCTCTTTTTTATTTTACCACCCTGGACACGAATGGCATATCAAGTGATCTCAAACTCCCCAAATAAAACACTCATAAACTCATGTTCAGGACTCATCAAGGGCTTTACAGGTTTGGCTAATTGGAAATGCCGTGAAGCTAATGAGGAATTTGACGTAAAAGAACGAACAAAATGTAACGTAATTTATTTATTCATTTATCTAGGCAGGTAGTTGTTGGTGTCGCTGGATATATCTCACCATCAGATAAAATAATTTTTCCTTTAGTTAAATATTATTTTGCCATATAATATAATAGACTATTTTGCGGGGTCTAAATCCAGTAAAATCTATTGCTTAATATAATTTACATTTTTAATAAATTAACTAATTTAATTTTCCTAATTATTTTTGTAATCCTAAACGAACGAACAATGAATTTGTCAAAATTGATTTCATAGAAATACGGAACAAACGAAGTCACTTTAACTGGGACGAATAACCTTTTAATGGAATCCTATTGGGAAAGAATGTTTTCGCGGATTTTCCAAACAACCCATAATCATAACTATGATTATAAAGAACTAATAAGCTTGTAGTAAAAGCTAATAAGCCATGAAAGAACTGTCAGGTCTTATGTTTATGAGTCGTGAAAAGAGTGAAATTGCAAGATTGAAAAGCCTAATGGGAATTGACAGGGTGAGGAGGATGTTTATTAGGAAATTAAACTCGAGCTTCTCTCCCCGATGTCAAGAGCGATGATGAGGACGAAGGTGTTGTGTGACGTGAGGAACCCGGGCGTTGTTCCCTTAGCGCCTTCCCTAATGGCCGGGACGAGAGGCAGAGATGGTGAGAGAAGAACCAGAAGGACACTTTTATTTATTTTCCCTCTCTGTATGAAATGAATGGAAGACATATGGGATTCGGTGGTGTGATGGGGAAGATTCATCGTCTCCAGAGCTTCTTCTTCCCGGACGAAAAGGTCTTGGATTGGACGACTCCGACGACGTGGCTCGTAATTGGAAGTAAATGAGTTTCTACAGCCATACATCCCAGGACGGCACCCACACACGCGGGACATATACATACATGGCCAAGGCCTCTCGAGCCTCATTTGCAATACTGGAAAATTGAACCAACTCGGGAGTTCCTTAAATGAAGATTTATGGCCACTTGAAATGAATCATAATATTTATGGAAGAACGAGGGAAGCCCAGACCACACATTAGATCCTCATTCCACTACACACAAGGAATCCTCAATGGGAAATGAAACTCAAAAAGGGGCATTTAGGAAAGAGAAATGTCAACACACGAAGGAATTCCATACATAAGGATCTTAGGACTTCGTACACCGCATTCGAGACAACAGCATCCATTTTATGGGTCTTGATAGAGAAGGTTTGAACGTGCGAGTGAGGAAGGACTTTCTTGGTTCTTTATTATAGAGTGAAAAGGGGGATTTTAATGAACCGCACACAACAGTTCTCAAATGAGTTCATTTCACGGAGAGTCAACAAATTAATTTCATTTAACGACTCCTCTTTCAATTCTTCCAATTAAAAGCCCTGCTATTTAAAGAGAAAAAGGAAAGGTGGGAAACCGCCGATTTTGAATTCAATTCATTCTTCAAATGAATTTTTTTATTTCCAGACATTGACACAAATTGGTTTAATACACTTGGGCGTCTTTAAATGAATAATGAGAGGAACGAGATTTGAATCAACTAGTCTTGAAATTCTTTTCCAAGGATGCCTGGTGGAGAAAAGGGGGAGACTCCACAATTACTCATGTATTGCCTAATATATGTATGTATTTTCAATGTACTAATACATACTTTCGTATGTGTACAAATATATACTATAGGTTTGTAAAATTGAATATTGAGAGCTCCATGTTCTGCATTGTGTATGAGTATAAAGAGAGACATATACATACTTCTAATGTATATCCCAAAGCAAGGGATGAATGGAGAGTTTTGGGGATTAGGGCCAAGAGTCTTTTCCACTCATGAGTCTTAACCAGAGTGTCAGTCAATCGACAATAGTCTTGACTTTTGCTCCAACTCTGTCATTGTCATATCATTAGAGGATCCTTTGACTTTTCCAACCAGATTCCTTCATTTTTCTTCTCAGCCTAATGGAGCATGGGAATAAGTGGAGGGAGAGATGGCAATCACTCAAAAGCATCCCAATCCTTGTTGAGAGATCCAAAGGCTATTATGAGAGGTTGAGAGAAATTGAAAAAAGGTGATTAAGAGAAATTCCTCAGCACTCAACTCAACCGCAAACCCAAACCGCGAGTATTTTTAATTTCTAAACTTCCCTCGGCCTATGGAATCTTTATATAAGTAAAATGACACAAGCAGATGTAAAAGCTTCCCGACGTGTAAGCCCATATACCGCTTTGGCGCGAAATATAGCCCGGGCTATCTTTTAAAAATTGACCCATGGCTTTATATCGAACCCCGGCTGTTTTCTTAATTTTAAATTTTGGAATTTCAATTATTTTTCATTCATTAATAGCGTTCAACTGTTCAACTCATTATTATCATTATTAATTAATTCAAAAACGTCTCAATATCAATCATTACTTTACATAAAAATGACCAGGATAAGCCGGCAAGATGTGATATCAAAATGACGTGTTTCTATCATTTATTCTATGATTATTCTATGATAAGTAATATAATATGTAAAATATAATTGGAGAATCATATATACAGATCTTCTTACATGAAAACGTAATTGAGTCAAATAAATTCTTTATCTAATGTTGAGAAAAATTTAGAATGTTAAATGGAGGCCATGGAAGTTTTATTTCAATTCAATTTGCATTCCGGATGAGTTCTAAATTGGAGAAAAGAGGAAAAGACATTTTAATAAAACACGAAATGATTCGTCTATTTAAAAATAAGCCGAGTGAGTGGAGAATGTTTGGATGTTATTAACTCGATTTCCACCAAGAATGAATTTATCTCGAGACGCTGAGGAGAATTCCCAATGAGACTCCTTCGGGAGATCTCGAGGAGTGTCGAGAGCTCTCTTGATCATTCCACTACGAACTGAGGGATCCCTCAGCCATTCGACGGCCTTGAAGGATCAAACGCCCATCCGCTCGAGATCAAACATTCAATTCTCACATTCGAAATCTTCCTCGTCCGACATGGAAACCAGTTGTTCAACCCTGGAAATGTCTACAAGATATTCCTCACAAGCTAATCCTGACAATATGGATTTGATCTCCCATATTCCTACATTTTAATTCTCAGCGATTGTTCAAATAAGTAATAACAGTTTTGTAAGACTTTAAAGTTTAAACTCAATGTAGTGAGAAGGAATCGTTAAAAGTGGGGAAAGATAAAAAGCTCGTGACTTTCTTGCTTTTCCTATTGTGAGAATGTTTCAAATGAAGATTCATTCCTTGTAATTTAAATGTTCTTGATAGATGCGCTTGGAATGTAAAGCTCAAATTAAGCCATTGTCTGGAATTAGTTCTTGGTCAAGTCTGGCCAATATTGTGTCATTGGCACATTAGGGAACAGTACTCAATGCCAATACTTGACTGTTTATTCAAATCACAGTCTGTAGCTCCAATATCTCGTAAAAATTCTTTTTTTGCTCATTTTCATCTTCAATATCTTGCTAATTTAATGAATGCAAAATTTTAGTTAATTAAATTATATTAAGCCTTTTGATAATTACTGTTCTACAATTTTCATACGGAAAATCACCCTACACGAGTTTTGAAAATACAGGACAAAAAGCTACAATGTATAGGTATACTAATACAGTATTTCTTGTAATATTTATAACAATATTCTGAATATTCTAATGTACAAAGTTAGTTCTATAGTGTTCCTCCGCATAAATATGGTAAAAGTTGTTCCATAAAGTAGAACAAGGTATATACATTTAGATTATTATAAAAGTTTTTTCATGAGAAAAGACGACGTGTCCTGCATATGTTATGTAGTTGTTGAGGTGAAAACTTTTGAATTTTTTCCAGACGTCAACGGAGTCTCCACGTAGAGTGAACTGACATGAGTGTCTGAATAAGTAGAACTAGATAGATCTGTATACCAAGATGGACGGGAAGGTTCGTGAGCTGGGTGAGTTGATAAAAGAGTTGATGGCGGGAGGCGGGTGAGATTGGACACCTGGACCATTCAATGTCCGAACTCCCTCCAAGGCTTCATATGAAAATCCATAAATCCCCACTTCACCCGTTGCGGTTTGTGAAGAGAAGAATGCCCTCGCTGAACCGAGACCCATCATCATCATTATAATCCATCCATGTAAATCCAATAGGCAACACTTTCCCCATCCCACCAACCAGAATGGGAAAAATCCCCAACTCTCCTATTAGACGAACTCTCTAATGATCACGCAGTGCAATGTGTGAAGGGCTTCTGGCAAAGGACGAGAGTCAAAGAGTAAAATTGAATTGTGCACATTCTCTCTATAGAATTGATTTCGAGTTTCCAACCCAGTGAGCCAATTCCCCTTCTCCACCTTTCCCTCGTGAAAGGGAACAATGGGGAAGATTGGCCATGATGGCAAAAATGAGTCGGAGAAAACACTTCATGTAACTTTATATTATGATGATTAATCCATTTCCATTCAGGTTGCTCATTCCAGTCTCTTTCCATTTGATTCTTCTCAATTGCGAGTCTTGTTGGAGCGCCAATGGTCCAATAGACACAAAAGGATATACAAAAGAGAAAAACGCCATTCATGTGTGTTCATGTTAAGTGTGTTATTTTATTATGGGCATTGAGCTCATCAAAGGAAAAACAACCCGGGTTTCAATCTTTATTAATTAAATTTTCGAGTTAAAATAGGAAGGGACTTAAAATGGCATTAAAATAAATAAACTGGGTCTCTTCGCTAACTCCGGACGAGTTGGATTATTTAAATGAGCCCCTACATGGGCCCAGAAGAATAAATGAATTTGAAATGATTGAATGGCCAAAAGCATTCCCAATTTCATTCCAAAGGGAGAAATAGGGCATTTACGAGGAGTTTACATTTCAATACTAATTATTCCGCTGGAAGTTTATTGAAGGTTTTATTGGGGGACTGGATGAAGGTTTTTCCCATTTAGTCCTATTAGAACCCGAGGAAACTTTGTTATTTTCTCTTGTAAGTTTTAGGGAGTCTCTGAGGACTTTGTCCGGTCCAAGGCCCCTTCTTGAGTAATAGAGAAGAATGGGAAAATTACATGAGTCGACCCGATGGGCCCAAACAAAACATCATGAACACTCCGAGGAGAAAGTGAGAAACAACTGGCCAAGGAGAAAATCAATTCTTTCCACTCTCATCACAAAATTCTTCATCCAACTCCACTGTTTCTTATGAACCAAATTTTACTAATCCCAGTTTTCTAGAAATTAAATCCATTTAATGCTTTTTATATGCTTTTTCGTTATTTATGGATTGATTGTTCATTAATCATTTCAATAATGAACGAGGATTCAAAGTGAGCATAAATGGTAATTTAAATGAATACATTCTAAGTACAGATCCCATTGATGAGCCATTTGGAGTGAATTCCATTTTTGCTGGATGAGGATTTTAATGGGAATATTAATGAGCTTAATTGTATTTGCACAAAGAAGGAGTTTGTAGAAAAAGGAGAATTTTCCATATCTCTTTCCAACTTGAGTTCAAGAGCCCGTGGAAATTGAACGAGAAGTTTTGACTGTTTGCAAATTAATAATTCTCATTTCCGGATCGGAGTTTATGAGTTATTTGCCCAAATATAATTGCTCAATAAATAGAGTTAATTTAGCATGGATTGAGTCGGAGAGTTGTTTGTTCAAGTTGGGCTGAGTTCATTTGGAGCTTCATTTCCTCCCCGTGTGTTTGGAAGGGGAAAGAAGCCCAAGGGCCTTTGAAGACCCTCGAACAACTCGCGGTTCTCCCCGCCAAAACTTCCCTACGGTCAGAGGAGCTATTTAATGTGTTCTTCTCCAACGTGCCTAATTATACCCTTCAGAATAATGATCCACTTGAGTGGGATGAAATGACAGTTCGGGACCTCGCCAAACTTCACGCACTTCCACCCAAGAGAGAATCTGGAAATACAAATGACCCGGAAAATCCACACACCAGAACTTCCCCACGTCCAAATACGGAAATGATCATTCTTGACACAATGACTCCCCTTCACTACCCAAATATCCTTTTCGTTTCATAAATACAAGGGAACTTTGAGTTCAAATTCACCAACATCTCAAATGTTTGACAAAATGGGTAAAATTTGTTATTGAACATCCTTTGGAAAACTATTTTTAAACGAGTTGAAATACACTGTTGGATTATTGAATTGCTGGAATTTCCAGTTTTTGAACTTTTGAGGAAGTTGAGTTATAAATGGTGAGTTGAGGAAGTGATTGTATAATTTGATTTGTATAATATAATTTGATACAAATTTGACAGAGAAATAAGCACAGTGTTATTATAAAGTTATTAGGAGATGAATTTAAGTTTTCGAAATGTTCCAATGATTTCAAATCTTCCACAAACATGTTTTCCTCATTAGCGGATAAAGTGAAGTGAATGAAATTATTTTGCTCCAATTCTTCCCTACTTTCTCCCTTTGTCAACTGTCAGTCGAGTTCCCTTAGGCGTTCCATTTCCCCTCCGCCGTTCTAACGAGAGAGGAGGCCAAAAGGAAATATCCCGGCCTTTATTAAAACTCCCACAATTTGAGTGAATAAAAGGAGAGTTTCCGCTCTGCTCCAAAGGATCCAACAATAACAAACACGAAGGAAAACCATGGCGGGCCAACTAAATAGCATTTCATACACAACTTCAACTATTCCCTTATATATAAATCTCTGTTATTTGCATATCCTTGTAAAAAGTTATACAACTATAGCTAGTGAAATTTAAATTTGCAGATATTTTTCTTACATGTTACTTGGTTTCAAACTTGTTAACATACAAAAACAAGTGACATGTAAGAAGAATATTTGCAAATTTAAATTTCACGAGCTATAACACATTATACTACAAGGTCCTGTATATGTCTTGTATATATGATATACACAAAATGAGTGTCTGCTCTGCTCAGGAGGAGTATTTGCAAGTCCTGACGTGATGCATGCATATATTCATGACAGTGGAAAGCAAAGGGGGTTTGATTATCATAGGGACTTTCAAACTCCCGAGGAGAATCGGAAGGAGGAGAAAAGGAGGGAAAGTTTTGGATTAGATACTTAAAAGTTGTTCCGTCCTCGTTCACGTCTCCTTCCTCGCTCTCGGCCCTTTTATCCCCCACTACAATCCACTATTATTTTACTCCCGCGATGAAGGTGCGGAGTTTTTAAAGGGAATTCAATTGGGACGAGGAGTTATTCTGAACGTGCTTTTCAAAACCTCCCACGCTTCTTATCTCACAGCACACATCATATCGAGTGACACACACTTGGGTCTATATGCTCCTATAGAAGCCTCATAATCACGTCGTTTATTCCTTGGAGACTCTGAGGAGTCATTTATGAGTGTCCTCTTGAGCTTTTTCTTCTTCAACTTCCAAATCCCTCGCGAGTCACGGACCCCTGAAATCGCCCATCATATTCATCCACTCCGTCTAATCACCATTGACTCCTCCTTTGTTTGCCCTCAACTAAGGACTCGGAAGTGAAGGGAATCCACGGTGGAACTTGGAGCTCATTACCAAAGTCTCACCTCACCTCTGCGTGTCAATGGGGGAATTTACATTTATTCTCCGTCCTCCTCAATTAATGTCATTAATTCCAGCTATTTCCATTTCCCCCTTTATTAATCTCACTTCACTTTTCCATTAAATGCTGGGGAGTTTAACCAGCCTGGGCCATATGCTTCACATTCGTGTGTATCATATAGATAATTTCTAACATGACTTGAGCAAATGCACTTAACTAGACGAGTGAGCAAATACACAAGTCGAATGATTTAAGAGCATAAAATTGATATGCCAAGTTGGATCACTCGCGAATCGTTCCTTTGCTCAGAGGCATTTTGAGGATTTCCCCTTTGTTCAATTTGGGAAAGAGATGAATGTTGGGTTTTGAAAAGGGCGCGTCTTCGTCCCACACCTCAATCCAAGGAGTGGGGAAATGGGGAAGAATACATGAAATATCCTCGAGTTGAAATTGGTGGATTAGGCTTATTCTCCCCATCCTTGGCAAGACCGCAGAGCGAATGTAAAGAAAATTCACGACCCATTTGACACTCAGCTTCAACCCGCGCTCACCAACTCCAACCAAGACTCCTTTTTGGATCCCAAGACGTTTTCTCATTTTCTGAGAGTTCCTTCCTTGCCCGAAACTCATTCTTCACACATGGAAATCTGATCCTTGACAAATGTCCAAAACCGTTTTCCCCCATATTCTCTCCACAATTCCCCGTCTGGTCTTCGCATCCTTCACCCTGATGGATCGTTCTTCGCTATTAATCCTTCCTCATCTCCGTATGGACTCCAAGGAGACTCACGGCCATTTCCCAACCTCTGTTCAGTTCTTATTAAATATCTCCCTATAGACAATCCCGTCCATCTGCTCGGCCCGTGGCTCATCTCTTGCCGTGTTCATGGTCGCGGAGGGTTTCGGAGGCCCACAAGGACCCGCTGATCGATTTTCTCCTCGTCATTTAGCCCATTAGGTGCTCGCAAGATGACATATAATGTTCCGTGGTTCCTCCGCCGCCACGCTCCACCCAACCAACTAATGCTTAATGAGTAGACTAACGACTTTTCGCCAAACCCCATCCTATAATTCCCAACGCAACTTTCATGTCGTCTCTGAGCGGATAAATCCACTAAATAGAAAATGATTCTCCATGTCCATTTTCCATATTTTCCATAAATACTTGTACTCAAATGAGCCAAGCTATGCATTAGATAGACACGATAGAAATATGAAAGTTATCCAGGGTCATATATTAGCGTTGTAGTTGCATGGGATCCTCGGACGGAGTAAATTGTGAGGGCCGGTGAGACAAATGGTTGACCAATTAAAATGATCTTGGATTAAATCTCAAGTCCCTCGGCTTATTGCCTCGAATAATTGGGAACTGGGCCGTGCGGTCCTCGTTCATTTGACAAAGTGGAAGTCGAGTGGAAGAAGGAGACTCTCAGAACACCCTCGAGCGAAATAATAGGAAACAGATTAAACTCAAATCTCCTCCTTTAATCCCGCCCAAACTTTCCTCCCATTTTAAATGAGTTGAGTTCTCCTGAATCCCTGGGCTTTCCCCCATGTGAGGGCCTCGAAAGAACTTCTTCCTCATTACCAAACTTAGTCACTTCCAAACCCGCCACTAGGAAATTATTCCGAGTTTGGCCAAATCCAAATCCCGTCATTCATAGCCTCATAAGAACCACATTTTCCCTAAGCGAAACAAATGTTTTCTCAGTGTTCTCTTGAATTAAAAAGAAATCCGAGGAGACTTTTGGCGGCCATGTGAAATGTGTCAATTTAATGGCCTTGACTCCTCATCCCTTTTTCATCCAATTCTCTAAATAATCCATCAACCTCACCATCGCAGCGGGCTGACGTTTTTGGAAAATGTTTTGAAAGATTTCCCCGGGTTTTCCCTACTTATAATTCCAAATTCCTCTCTTTACATTATCCTCGAGGAATTGAAACATTTTTCTATATCTCCTCCTTCTTGGTTTTTATGCAAATTTGGTTTATCTTCTCCAGTTGGGCATTTGGAGCTGAACGGGGCAAGGGAGTTGAAGGAGATTAAATTCTTCAACATCATGGCAAGGCTTCCACTGCGTGTGTGGAGATTCAAAAGGCAAAACTCCGTTTAAAAGAACGTGTGTAAATAATTGTATAGGGAAAGTCCATTGATTCCTCTGAAAAGTTCAAGATCTGTTCCTCGCGCTCTCCTTATACTCAAGACTCTCACTCAAGAGAGATCTTTTCTGTCTCTTCAACTCCTTAGGTTGCATGAAGATGAATTGATATGGATTGAGACCAGCGGTCCTTTTAGCCTTCCGATAAGAAGGAGGTTGAGGAAGTGAGGAGATAAATGGGAATTCTTTCAGAGCCGCCTGAGTGGATAATGAGATCTCCTCCCCGCCCTCCTCACTAAATAATAAGTTTAATGGGTTCCATCGTGCTCAATGAAAACAGCTTACATCCAATGAAGAACTAAAAATTTTTAAAAGTCTCCTTGAATAAGTATGAGTTCAAAATGCCCGGCAAGTAACTTGAGTCTTGTTCCTTGACCCGCCGTCTGTCCAAAAGACCTCATCCGACACAATGGGGGAGAGAACAAAAGGAAGGTTTTAGGAGTTTCTCTTTCTTTTGCCCGCCGCCGTACCCATTTCCACACCAGACTCCCATGCTCTCAGGGATGATGGCTCGAGAGGGGCAAAGTGGCTAATAGATTTCCTACACTAATAACCCCATTTGAGAAGAGAAGCGAGCCATTAGCGAAGAGGAACAGAGCATTAATGGATCCTCTTTTTACCCACACCTGCTTACAATCTTCACAGCCAGCCTTTTTTCACCCACCCGTCCGTGTCCTGAGAGATTTAAAGGAAGGAATTTATAAATTCGGAGTCAAGTTACCCGGGCGAATTCGACCCATTACTCTCCGTCCACTTGAATAAATTCAAAAAAGATAAGACTCTCAACATTCCTAATCTCCTCAAAGGACTCAAATGGAGATATACTTGGAATGAGGAAAGTTCTTTTAAACCTTCCAATCCCTTCTTACATATGAACGACTATAATGGATGGCCATACACATAATACAAATCTACTTTCCTTCCATACAACAAAATATAAATTTGTCCATATAACATTTCAAACATTGGTCCAGACGGACTTGTTGGGCCTGTTGAGTGTGAATGGAGTTTGTGTTTGGTCTCCGTATACTTGAGCCAAAGAGATGTGAGGTGATCAAGGGGTGAATCTCCCTTGTTTACCCCCACTAATAGATTTCAAGGGGGAGGGTAATAATAATAATAATAATAATCCGCTTGAGCTCCTTGTGAGGGTCGCGTCCTAATCCCTCGCATTCTTTCCCCTCCCTTCACAATGGGATTCTTCATTTGGGTTGGAAGGGACGGGGAAAACAAACAGCTGAAGTTTGTCATCTCACCGGCTCCTCGAGACTCCGCATATCAAGGGATCCTTTTCTCCCTGAGCAATAAGGGAAGCAATTATCTCCAGGGCTCCAGCAGGCAAAAGGGACCAAAGTGAATTCCGCCCCTCTGGGCCTCAAAGGAACAAAATCAACATTTGGACAGACAGGCGGAGACTTGCTCACGCGACGACATTCAAAACATATAATTGCTCCTTGACACTCTAAGACACTCGCTGTGACTCGGACAAGCCATCTGGATCATCAACACAAGTCATTAGGAATTAATTACATAATTCTCCCCAATGGAGACCCAACAGGAAGCAAAGGCTTCCCACCAGGACAACTCGTTCCAGCTATTACCTTCGCTCTAATGAGCCAAATTAAACGAATTTTAATAGCAACCCCATGACACGAACACGACAATGCCAAACACAAAACACACACACACCATATAGTAGTTATAGTAGTACGATAACACACGAACATTAATAAATAGATGCATTAATAAAGAAAGGCTCATAATGGATTCTCACGTGCACTTTACCAGAGGTGTTCGAGTGTTTTGGACTAAATGGGGAAATTGAGGATTCTTGATTGAAAATCCACGAGAGTGGATTGTAAATTCCTTGTTGGATCTTTCCAATTGGGAGTGAGGTAATTAGAGGGGTTGTAAACTTCTTGGGAGTGAGATTCCTTCCACGTCGTTGTATCCATTTCTCACTCCCCTTTTCATCCCTTTTGTCCCACCAGTCCTCGTGTGTTGTTGGTTCAGTTGGAGATTCCTTCTTGATAAACCCAACAGGCATTCCTCCTCTTTTAGCTACGAGACGAATATGCTTCTTGCCATGTTTAAGAGATAAAATGTCCATTTCCACATTGGAATGTTCATCGTCTGGGGCAAGTGAAGGATATGAGATCTTTACACCCAAGGAGGATTAAAACATATTAAGTCTTTTCAATCCGGCCCTTTTGACAAGCCCACTTTCCTTTAACAAGTCTTTTTTAAAGAAAGGTTTCTTTCCATACGGAGTAAAAGCACTTCATCCCTCCACGCATTAACCAAATTGTTCCACAAGAAACTTTCTATATAGGCTCTAAGAGTGGAGGAGCGTGTGAGACCAAGGTGCGGATTTGAAAACCCCCGCCGTTCCTCAATTTTTATTCCTTTGGTCGTAAAAACGGGGAGTGAAAGGGGGGTGAAGGGCGTAATAGTAGCTTAATAGCTCACATTCCATTTTCATTTCCAAGTTCCGAGGAAGAGTTGAAAGTGATAGGAAGAGTAACGAGCCCCCCTCAGCTCCCCTCAAACAAATCCTTGGTCGTAAAAGAGTGGCTGGAGAGCTTTAGCCCATTTTTATGTTTATGGCCCGAGAGGGAAAATGAGGTTTTTACGACTGGACATTGCCTTTCTCCGTCACCCGTCCGTCGAAGGGGAGGAGGAGAAGTGGGAGGGAGAAAGACCGCCACCTTAATTCTTCCTCATCATCTCCACTCATCTCTGTATGCAAAAGTGGGAAAAGTCGTCGTTAAGGGCAATAAAACAAGTTTGACTGCCTCTTCGGTCCTCAATTCCATTAGCAACCAAAGGGAGACTCGGATCCTAATTGAACTAAATGGGCGTGTAAATATGAAAGCTCTCCGATTCCTCCTGGAATCCCTCAACTAAACTATTCTCCCAATGTAGTCAATGTACCTATGCATGTGTACGAGAGACTTTTGAATAAAAATGCATTTGCCTCCTCCTCTCCACAATATTTATACATCCACATAGAGAAACATAATGCAATATGAGTACAAAGGATGGAATTTTAAGAGCCTTTTGACCTTCACGACCTCAAATCCATTTCTAGCCCTGTTTTGCATCAAGGAGAATATCCGAGGCAAGTTTGAGTTCAAGAATTGTTGGGGCGAAGAAGCCATCAAATGACAATTAGCTGTTGTTTGGGTCGAGGAGGGTTTGGGTTGCGGGTCTCCGCAGACGGAATTGATTCTCCTTGATGAAGAGGCTTCCGAGAAGTATTTATGACCCTCTTTGAGATTTATTGTGAGATTATCTCAGGGACTCATTTAACTCTCCTCCTCTCAGTTCTCTATTGAATTCACATTGGGGATCGTAAATCAGACTCGGGTTTCCTTCCTTCCATTGTCCCGCCTTCCTTGACCTCCAACGACACGGAGGGATGTGACACTCGGGGCCTCTTGAAAAACCAAGTCATTTCCATTCAATATTTGGGTCATAGAATAAATAGAAGAGGCGGCAGCCAGGCCCAATTCAACGACCATCTTGCTTTTCATAACTCGCTTTTTACAATGTCGCTAATGGAGGGGGAAAATAAGTGGAGAGATGGGAACTTTGTATTCTTAATGGACAATGTGGGTAGTTTATAGGCTTAATAAATAAATGATCTTCCTATGGAGACCCAATGCATCGGCGGAGGTGAACTTTTATTGCTCCTCCTTGGAAGACTCAAAAAGGGATCTTCAGACCACCCAGTGAACACTCATCTCCCTCATTTCAATATGGGCCAAATGGAAAAGTTTGGGCGGGAAAAAGAATTATGAGGTCCTGGTGGGTCACGAGGTCGTTGTCACGGCGAGGATTTCACCCCTCCTTATTGACTCGAGAAGAGATGACTCATTTTGGGACTTTGGGAAATCAGAATAATAAACTCTTGTCTATTTGGACCACCAAGTTGAGGCAAGAGTGAGGGAAGACCTTTGAGTCGCGTTCGCTTTCCAAGGGATGCATATACCTCTATTAGCCAACCTTAAGTCCAATTGATTTACCACCCGAAAGATCCAAGAGATATTGGAATCTTCTGGTGGGGACTTTTGGCTTTTAAAGAAACCTTTCAGCTTCCTCAGCTCACACTTGTTGCCATTTTCATTGAGCATTTGGTAAATATACGTGTAAGGAGGGTTATAACATGTTTTGTTCGCAAGTGTGTCTCCGGCTGAATGTCATCCGCATACTTAAAAACATCCATAGAGATTACAGAGAATACGAAAACCGGTTTCCTAAATTTGCACAAGGGAGGATGTGTGAATATTCTCCAGCGGGGGCTGAGAGAATATGAAAAAATGGAAGACATTTCTCAACTGCGACTTGTCGCGAGTGAGTTGTGATGGCGGCATTGGATCCCTCACTTCACCATCTTCCCAATCTCTACAATGGACAAGGAAAGGTGTGTATGGTCAAGTGAAGAAGAACGAAAAAACCAGATTCGAGCTCTCGGCATCAAATGCCACGGGAAATTGCACGGGCCGAGGATAATTCTTTGAGAGATCGGGTATCACCAAATAAATCAGGCCGGGAGACTTACGGGATTTATAATCATGGCCCTTGAACTCTACAGACGAAGAAGATGAGAATCCTGGTTTTCTTTGGTCAAATCCTAGGACGTCTTCTTGTACGTTCGGGTGAGGTAGTGATTTTTTTCAATTCATCTCTTTTGGTGTCTCTCCGGCGGGATCCAATGTTGGAAGATGCGAGGAAAGTGTCAGTTGGCGACAGACGTCCGTTGGATCTTCCCTTCTTCAATTTCATTTCCTCTCAGTTAGAGGGGAAGGATATCTCTCTGTGTATTCGCTGTGTGTTCGGCGGTTCAAATTCACATTTGGGTTAATTCCCCTTCTCCTCGGCGCCCCGAGAATTTTAAAATGGAGATTTGGTCCAATCGTGGGAGGGATGAGAGTCTTTTATATTTAAATTCCTAATTGAGGGGAACTAGATATGTCAATAGTGAAAGATGACTCGTGACAATTGGCAACAAGCCCAGGATTTGCATAATAAACGCCAATATCGACGGACTCTGACGTGAAGATACATTAATATAGATCAAATATAAGCACGAGAGATACGAAACAGTCAAACAAGGCCTATAAAACAAATATGCATTTCCATGATGAATCTGCTTGCAAGGATTATATGTATTGGATATTTATTTTAATGGAATTTATGCTCCATTTTATTCATCATTTTAATGCATAAGAGCATCCAAATATTTATTTCCTTTGGAGAAACATACGAGCATTTCATAATTTATTTCCAACAAGTTTCAGTGAATGCCAAGAAGAATTGTGTAGTTGCTTGAAAGTATATCATGATTTTAAGGACCCTTGAGTCTCGTTGGGGAATCAACACTCAAGTCTGTTTGGGCCGTTGAGCCTGGAAATGCAGAATGGGGAATAGACACGGATTGAGTGTTATAAACATGAGAGCAAGCGGATGATTAGCTTCTGGAATTTCCAATGGTTGTAAGTAAGGTGGCGAGGATTTTGAGGATCCTTTACGACTCCCCCATTTTCTCATAATTCCAAACGGAGGTTTGCGTGATGGACGGAGCGACAAGGCTGGTTGGCTCATTACCTCCTCAACTGCTCAACTACAAGATTTTTACGGGATTCGACCGACAGTTGATTCTCTCCATTTATCGTCCTTGTTATTCCTCCACTTTCCTCTCCATATCTTAATTATGCGTCCCCGACTAATAACAGAGCACAAATCCGCCGTCTCATCAACTTTCAAAAACAGAGGGACATTTGAAAAGCCCAAATCCACGTTTTTATCTTTTTATGGCTCTCCATTCCAAAGCTCCTTTGGCGTATGGGAGGAAGCCGTTTCCTCCAACTTTCAGCACAGAGCAAAGGTAGATGTGTAGAAGGATATTGGTAAATTATACATAACACACACACACACACACACACACACACACACATACACACAAAAATATGAGAAAAGGGATTGTTATTGAGCAAGGCAAGTTCTTATGGCATTCCCTTCATTCTTCACATGAGTGTTCAGGGCGAGGCAGAGGTTAAGAGGAACTTTAATGCCCAATGTTTTTTCTCCTCTAAATTGTCATCTTTCACTTTTGTGAGGCAAATGGAGGCGTTTGGAATAAATCGGGAGAAGAACGACGAGCAGCTGGGCATTTGAATACGAAGAAAACTCCTTCGGGTTCCTCTTTGTTCCCTTTGCGACTCTTCATTATGTATTATCACTCTTCACCTCGGAGCGGAGCAAATGGCCCTTCCAGTCTTCTTCTCCCCTCAAACGAGCCAATGTGTTCTCGAATCCATTCCAAGCATTCCGCAATCATGTAATGTGTACGAGACACAATCCTAGATCATGTTAATATTCCAGAGTTGGAAAAGTATAGAGGTGCGTGTTTGGAGATTCATTTCTGAGACTCTATAAGAGAACCAGCGACACAGAAGATGTGTGGGATGAGTGGAATCTGGGTAGAGACTTCCCATGAATCCTCGACGAAAAGGAGTTCATTTCTCATCGAGCGGGGAAGCATTTGTGAGTTCACGGAGGTCAGAAGGGAACTGATGAGCGGAGGAGCATATGGACTCTGAGCGATATATGATAATGCTTATTGATACTTTCAATTTGAAAGAGTATTGAGAGCTCCTGAGCGTCTGGGCCGTGTTGGATCCCATATAAATGTATATCAGTACGGGCTTGCCAGAGGGCTAAGTGCACATGGATCCCTGGATTTTTATTATTTATCTCTTTTTATTTATGGGACCTAGCCCGGGGAGATGTCTGTGTGCATTTTGCGTGCCGAATCAATTGATTTCCTGCCATTTATGATTCATATCACTCGGCCAAGGTCCAAACCCGCGTGAGACCCCCAAAGTCCCCTTTACAGCCGAGTCCTGAAAATGCGGATCGCCAGTCACCTTCCCTTCCTAATTGCCCAATTTCATGGAGATCTCCCATATCTCCCACTCCGCCCACCCTCGATGACCCGAGGTGAAGACGGGCGCTGAACACTTCACACACACACTTGCCTCCAGAGATGATTCTGAGAGACACTTCCAACCAGCCCTCTCCACTCCATCATCTCCCCCTTCCCAGTCAGTGGGGTTCTTCCTCTGTTTGATACAAAAACCTCCCGAGTCTCCCCATTTCCACTTATACACAATGTCAAAAGAGATGAAACGGGGATGCATCTACATTTCATAAAGGATCACAATTGGGAAAATATGGGAAAGAGGAGACGCGAAACTTAATTCAAGATCATATTTCTTCAAACCACTTCAAGTTTCAATATTTTGTCATCTCATATAAAGGATATGTTATTAAAGGAAGATTCCAAGTGGATTTGAGCCCAAATGAGACGATTTTCAATCCCAGCGGAACCAAATCGAGAAGATTCGAGAAAGGTGAAAAGATAGCGAGGTGAAAACGGAGTGAATGTTGGAAAGTGAATGGAATTTGAGTATTGTGGAATATCCCCTTGTGAGGTCTTAAGCCCTTTTCAACTCCTTGAGATTGCTCCTTGGGCAAAGGATGTGGGGCTTCTTTGGGGATGAAGAACTAGAAGAACCCTTTAAGGGTTCCACAACATTCAGTCAAATCTAAAATGAAATCCCAAACCAAATCTCAGCATCCTTCCAATAAACCATTCCCATTAAATCAAATACATATATATTCCTTCTTGGCAAACATGTCGTTGGATAGGAATACCTCCGGCTTTATCATCCTAAAAGCTCAGATTAATAAAATATCTTTATTGCTTTCCTTAATCTCTCATGCAAATATTAATGAGGCGAAATCACTTGAACTCATTTATCCCCAACAACCCCCAACATTCTCCAGTAATATATACTTGAATGGAGCAATAAATATATTTGGGCATCAGAGTAAGTACTGCATCTTGTAGGACGAGTGTATGGTGGAGATGATGGAGGATCCTCAAGGGTCCGCCATTGAGAATGGCGAGAGGAGCTGGCGATGGTTTAAAAGAACTTCATCCCCATTCACCATCAATTCCACATAGGGAGACTCTCACTGTGTGTGGGAGCGAGGGGACTCGGGGGTCGGGGGAGTGGGGGAAGCCACCCGTTCTCTCCTCGCTCCGGGTGTTCAGTCGCCCCGTGGAACTCGACGTAGGATTACGCTCGTCGTCGCTCCTCCCGGGAAACGAACACTCACGAGGGGACGAGCTGAGTTCACAGGACAATTTAGCTAACCAAGAACCCTTCAATTATTAAAAGAGGCATTTGGTCACTTCCAAGGTCTCCTCGCGGATGAGAGTTTAATTGGTAAGGAAATCAAGTAATAAAAGTGAAAAGTTCTCTCGGTGGTGAAGGAGAGGAGTTCTATGATGCAGTGTGAATAAGTGGCATGGAAACCGGAATTTGACGGATCAAACTAATAATTGTGAAGAGATCTTGGCGGAGGGATTTTGAGATATTCACCGCGGGGTTATTTCCACCTTGGGAACGAGGGAGTGAGTGAGTTTGTGAAGTGGGTGAGGATGTCGAGTCCTCGTGGGACTTCTGCCCACTAAACTACCCTGCGAAATGAAGAAATCCCGAGTTCCACTGACTCTTCATTGAGATTCCAGGAGGAATGGAGTGATTTCGTGTCCAAGTTCTCCATTTGCCCTCACAATTAACGAGGCAAGTGATTCCGTAGGGAGTAGAAGACGAGTCTGATTGATTCTTCCCCAAATCCCTCTTTCGTCTCCCCACATTGTCCTTCTCAATGAGTGAAATTGACGGGAGAAAATGTCATTGTCATCTCTCGCGTAAATCGATCGAGTGATCATTCCCCTCTTTTCCCCTCCACTCAGCTCCCGGCTCCAGAAAGGTAACATTTTTATTCCTCACTCAATTACTTTCCTCAATTGGAGTGAATGAAACGATTTGTCGAGGAGAATTCCTCAACTTCCCAATATGTGGCTCATCCTTCAGAGATTCCCAAACAATTCCCACCACTCATCGGAATTCTCCGTCCCATCGAGTGGATTCTTTGTATTTTTAATAACAACAACTTCCTTACTTGTGACAACACTTCTAAGGCATGCGATACAAGGCAAGGGATCTGTTCAAAACGAGGCCGATGGAGCTCCAACGCATTATTTTCCTTCGGATCTTGGAATGCGTTCCCTTTGCTACATATATAGAGGAAATGAAGGGCCCTTTTCTACGTTTTACCTTCTTTGAGCAAAGGATGAAGGGTCTCGTGGAGCCTGGAGGTTTCTCTTTTTTCTTCCGGGCCCGTTTTCAAATCCGCTCCCATGTCATTTCCTTTCCCTTGTCAGAATGCGTAGCCCAAAAGCATTTTGCATCCCCGCGTGTCTCATCTTTGTCCTAGAGTGGAACAGAGGTGTAGGAGACTCCGTCAAGGGCCTTGGACGTTTTCTCGCTCAAGTGGAACCAACTACATTTTCCTTATTTATTCTCCGCCCTTCCATGTGGTTCATCTTGATATTGAACGGCCGGCGGTTGGATCATCTTTTTATCTCTTCGGCTCGTTGGAAGGGAATGACTCAACTCTTCGTCAACATTGATCGGGATGATGGGCGGAAGTATGGGGATTTGTCATTTGGCCCATCGCACTACTTGGAATCACCGCGGAGGATTCCCAATGTTTTGCAGACGAGGGGAATGTCATTGTGGTTCGTCTTCACCCGTTTTAAATATTTCATGTGTGGGCGAGGCGAACCTGAATGTTGGGATTTTGACTCCAACTCCTTGTTTAAATAAAAAAAAACACCCAGATAGTGAGCAAGTCTTATACGTTTATGTATATCTGACGAGTAAATACTCATTTGTTTTTTGTATGAATAACCCGAGCTCATGGAGGATTCATTGGGAGAGTCAATATTTTATATTAGCCAAATTGAGGTTGAGAATTGGATTTGTGGATTCCTAATATGATTCTCCCTTCCTTCGCTCCACATCTCTTGCCTCCATTTCGCAAACGTTGTACTGGCCTAGTAATATTTTTCGGGGTTGGAATACTTATTTGATCCGTTTATTTTTTGAAATTGGGAAGGTTAGAAATCAGGAGTTGTCTCTCCTTCCATTATATGAGACACTCGGATTTTTCCTCCTCCTCGGAAATACACAATTTGAATTTGGGAACTTGGAAGGGCCCCACTGAGAATTCCAATCATTCCTCATTCACCAAGAGTTTGGAGTTGATTGAAGATCAGTCCAGGGATTTGGAGATTTCTCTGCGAGGCCAAGACTTCCCTTGCCCATGTCTCCTGTCATGTCGAATCATTGGGGCCGTTTGGTAAATGAATCAAAGATCTCACAACTCCCTTCAACTTCTCCCAAGAATTCACATTCGCCATTTAGCCATCTTTTTATTCGCGACTTTATCGGGGGCTAAAGCAAAGGAAATTAAATGAAAACTTCACTTAATGCTTCATATATATATGCTACAATAATATACCTTGCCTTCCATCGTGGGAAAACGAGTTGAATAAGCAGAATGGGATATTTGGGTCTTTTAAAGATCTGTATAGGTATATTACATGGAATGTAATCTCATATGATTAAGTCTATATAGTTGAAAGTCCGTAAATGGAGGTCTTTCAAGAGAAGGAATAATCCGCGTGTTGAATTAATTTCCTTTTCTTCCTCTCATTAAGAACTAACTAAGAGTTCAACTTTAAACTTCAAAGTTCGAACAATTAAAATTTGCTCCATTATTTATTATTTAAACTCCAAAGAGTTTGAACTGAGCGAAGATGTGCGCATTCGAGTTTGATTAGAATATTTATTTCCACTTGACGTCTTTCCATTAGCGAGTTTCTCCTGTGTATTTTATTTCCGAGATTGAACGGGACAAAGGACGAGGTTTTTAATAAGATCATTTCGAGCTACAACAAAGTATGAAATATAAATGAAGGATTGTAAGTCATTGGAGGCTTGAGGTGATTGAAGATGATTAGTCACTCTCGGAACTCTCATGAGTTCCACTTGGCTCTTTTCCTTTGTTAGGAATCCACACATGAGCAAGTGGTCGTTCCTCACACCATCGCATCGCCTAAATGGAACAACCAACATCTTTCACACGGAGGATTTTTATTTTCATAAATTCAGATTCTCAGATGCCCAAAAGGACACGTTGGACAACTTCGGATCCCCTAGAAAGATATTTGAGGGACAGATGAGGGAGATACATAATGTCGAGATTTAAAAAAAAATCCATGGCTGTGACGTGTGACTCGATGTGAAATATGTTTGGACGAAAGAAGAAATTTTGAATTTTTACATAAGTAAGTGGAACAACTCATTTCAGTCTTCTTTTCTATTTGAACTGAGAGGAGTCGAGTTTAATTAATATTTAATTTCCTTTTCATTAGGCTGGCAAGTTTTTTAGGGGGGAATGATGGATGGAGTGAGTTTGTAAATTGAATCTCTGGATCGTAACTGGGATGTCCATTAAAGGATAAATAATTTAAGGGGTTCATTTCTTTATCTCTTCTCGTCCTCATAAAAGGAGGAAGGTGAGGGGATGGTAATGGGCCAATACTAATCACAACTCCTCATCATTTCCCTTTTTGCTCTCCACAACTCTCCTCTCCGTTTATTGCTCAGCTTCGGAAACCCCGGAATTTATGAGTCTTTTTTTCCGTAGTAATTCCTAATTGTGGGGCTTGGGAGATTGGCCCAAGGAGTTGCTCATTTCTCTCCTTTGAATGGGGCTGTCAAAGCCAAGGACGATTTATCCTCAACAAGGAGATGCACAAGTCCAGGTGACATTCCACATTGGCGAGAACTCACGGATTTCTCTTCGAGCATTGGAAGAACCAAAGCCATTCAAGTGGACTTTATGGTTTGAAATGAAAAACATCTAATCGTTCCCGAGCACCTACATGTCTTAGACTAAACCACGCGAATCAGAACTACATTCGCTTCATCCTTCTCACTGAGAAGTTCGTTCTCAACTCTTCAATTTGGCAATGAGAGGGAAATCGGACTAAATTGTTAGTCATGGGAGTTTGAAGAGCATTTGGCTGAAGAAGATCCGGAATTGATTCCCTGGTGCCTCACCTCCCTTCTCAACCTCTCGCTTATCAGATTCTCTGTGGATTGTGGGGGAAGAGATTCTCAACATTGCGTTCAATCAGCGGGAAGTTGAGTATTTGTTGTCCATTTGGGGCCAAGCGATAACTTGATTTTCACATCTCCGATTTTCCCTTAACTTGGAGTGGGAATAAAAGTGAGAGAATTTGGTCTTGATGGGTCAAAGGATTTTTGGGAATCGAAAAGGGAAGTTGGATCCCGCCTATTGAGTTTATATGACTCCTCATCTCTCTCCCGGGGAAATGACATGGACTAAGGTTTTTACGACCTTGCACTCGCCTTCCACTCGCTTAGTGCAATTAAGATGACATTGCTGAGCGGAGAAATCAAGAGGAGTCGTAAAGCCCCGCCAATAAAATGGAATAATCCAAATTTAATTTCAAATGGGTTTGAAAAGAGCTTTGGGCTCGTCATTCAATCCCTCGACTCCAAGGGTTCAAACTTTCCACGTACGTCTGGATCTACCCTAAGCAAACATCCTAAGTAACTTCCTAACCTAAAGAACTTAAAATTGTTTCGCATCTTTTTCCTGGCCAAAATCTAAGAGTCTCCAAGAATTGATATCTTAGACAAGATCAAAGAGGATTTTCTCAATTCATCAACTCATTAAAGAAGCCTTGGTTTTAGTCATGGGGATCCTAATGGATCACATGATCGGTTGACAAAGGAAATTGGTGGGAACACTGGGAATTTCGCCTCTTGTCAATATGGCAATCATTTATTGTCAAACGGGTTTTTTCTTGAGGTTGCGAACGCGGAAAAGGCGGGGATTCCCCTTCATTCTTCCCGGGCTCTGTTTGAATGACAATGAATGGATTTCTGGGTCTCGGAGAGTGAAAGTGGCTAATAGGGACTTTGGATTTATGGCTCCATTCCTCCCTCTTGATTCTTATTCGGGGTTTGGGGGAAAGACGCGGGGCGTAATGGGGACTTCTCATTTGTCTTCCTGTCACCGGGCATCGGAAAAGGTACGAGTTGAGAGGGAAGTCGAAAAGATCACCCGAATTAAAAACTTTTTTATATAAAAAAAGTCTCATCCTGGGAAAAAAGAGATGGGGCACATCTGGGAGTCCTTATTATGCATTTATGTTCCAGTCCTGACCGCCGTTCCGGGAAGTCTCCTTTTTTACTTATTAACTGCTCTGGAATGCAAATGGAGTTCCTCAACTTCCTCCCAACTAACTCCTTTATGTTAATTTTTAATCCTCTAAACTCGGTTCCCTTACCTGTCCAATCCGTGGGAGAACCTGGAAGTTTAAAACATCCAGTCGAGTGTCGTCTACGTGAATTCAAATATTTATTTCGGCGCTCTCGAGAGGGTTTGAGGAGCACTTGGCCCAGATTGGCTCCTTCACTCCCCATCTTTCGCGATCACACGATCCGTTTTTATGTTCTAATTTATGGGTTGAAGGCTGAAGAGGCTCAAACTCACAATTTTGGATAAATCTGTTCAGAAGAGCGTAAGTCACCCTGGTGGGGGAAAAAGTTCTGCGTCAATCCCAGGATCCCAAATTTTGATAAAACCTTTAAAATCCTTAATTTTTCTCTTCCTGGAAGATGAAAAAGTTTAATTTATTTACTTCATCCTTCTGAGTGATTTTCCTCTTATTTATGAGGCACGTTGGAAACGATGAAGACAGAGCTTTGGGTTCGCGAGAGCCTGGTGGTAATTTACGAGCTCATCGATTATGAGGAATCAATTAGGAAGCTTTGTTCCGTGAGGGATGTTGGACCAAATATGATTTCGTCTCCTATTGAGAGTTTAATTAGAAGAGCGAGTGATGTGATGATTTGGAAGTTTGTGGTTTTAGCGAGGCTGGCGGAGGTCCCCGGACGTGCATCTCTGAGCCGCTCCGGCTCTTGTGCATAATTCCCCATGAAGAGGAGGAGAGGGTAATGAGATTAAAGGGCTCGTGTGATACATATTTTATTATTTCCGTGGGAAGGAGGAGGGAGGCGGGTGGGCGCGGAGTTGCCTGCGAATGTTAATGAGTCCGAGGAGGCATAGTCCTTGGGATGAATGTGGAGAGCGCTGACATTGGTTTCGGTCTCGGAACAAACCGGTTCTCCTCCTCCATCTCAGGTTTCTTTCTCACCCTACCTTCCTCTCCAAAGAACTTTTCCCAAACTTGGAGGCCTTACATTCCTCATGCCTACGCGGGGCCACATCCCTCACAAATCCCCTTCCCAATCCATACTTCATCCCCCCGGGGACACTCGTACTTCCGGTGGACTATGGGGCTGGAGGTGTCTTCGGAATTGTGTCATTCCGACCACGTGGTCAAAAACCTCCTCCACTCCCTGTTTAAGTACAAGGAACTTGATGTAGTTACAAGGTATACTTAGTTTCATTTTAGGTATATAGTGTAGTTACTATGTGCTCCAATCTCCCATGGTGGAGCATGGAGAAGGGCTTTCATTGTGTTTGGATGTGATCTGATCTGAGCATGGGAGATGTTAGAGGATATTTGGATCCTCGTCGGGGAGGAGAAATATGAGACGAGAGCAATTTTCCTTCTCAATTTCCGAGCGAGCTTCCTTTAATGCTTCCAATTAAAATACAATTTAATTGGGATGGGAATTAAATGCAACTGGTAAGAGAGGCATTTGGAGTTCCCGGGACTTCCTCCATCCTCGCACTATCTGGCTAACTATCTCCGTAAGTGGGTTTGGAGGAAACCAAGTGTTTGGAGCCGAGCCGATGAATGGGATGATTCTGCCATGAGGAGCGGCTTGGATATTGAGCCTCCTCCGCTTTCAATTCCTCCGCGAATGATATGAAAATAGTGGAGAGGAAGAAGGAAAATAGGGATATTTAAATGTCCCTGTTGCTCCCCTCCACGTCCTCCACCAGATACCCAGGAAGATCCAGGGAGGAGAATTTGAATAAATTAATTTGAATAAGGGAAGAAGGTGAATGGGGGAATTGATCAAATCGCCCTATTTCCAATTCAATGGGATTCCAAGGAGTGAGAAGGAAATAAATGGAAGGGGGCTTTTTCTTTTCCCTTCATCTCACATTTCGTCGAGCTGTGTTCGGACCACGGAGGTTTCTTCCTTTGAGGATCCCATTGTTTGGGCCGGGAGGTTCAGCGAGGTTCGGATCCGTAGCGGTGGCCGTCTCGGTTCAGGGAAGGTGAAGAAAAGGGGCTCTTGAATACACCGAGGACTCGGGGGCCTCCATTCAAAAATCCCCACATTCCGCGCCCATTCTCGCGGAGTTGATTAGGAGGGGAAATATGGAGTTGGCTCCTTGGCTAAATTACCACTTGGGTTCCTCCAGCTGGGAAATGAGGAGATTAATGGGAGGAGGGGAAACGCTCCCTTTGTTCACGATGCACAATTCCAATTTTCCTCCGCTTGGACTCTTTGGTTTCTTCTCTGGGTGATTGGGAAGTGTTGGAAAGTGACTTGGGCATGGAAATTCCTCGCGGTCTCAAGGGGGTTTAATTCAAAATGACGAGACATCCTTCCTGTTATGCTCACTTTGTTGACGTTCCGGGCGGATTAAGGTCCTCAGCCCTGTCGGCCCATTATTTGACAAAAGAGGATGGAGGCGACGCGTGGAAAGGCAGAGGCCATGGAAATCCGCCCAAATCCTCCGGCCCATTTTCACACAAAGGGAATTGACCACTTTGACTTTTCTTTGGCCGAGAGGAAGGTTGAATGGAATGGCTCTTGGCTCTCTGGGCTTCAGAATGGGGAATAATGACGGAGGACGGCCAAGTCCCAGCTGTCACCTCAATAGGGAGTGAATTGAGAACTCCTTGAGAACGTCGTTAAGGAGACTCAAAGGGAGGGCGGAAGGGCAAGTCCACAATGGTCTGTTTGGAAAGGTGCGAGGATCGGAGAGGGAGAAAACGCTGGGCGAGAATGCAAATGCTCCCTCATCAATTGGAGGAGTAGCGAAAATGGGAAATTACAGTGTGAGGGATTTCCCGGGCCGGAATGCCTTATAATTTTTCCTTTTTGCCTCGAGCCGAGCCATTTGTTGTGAGATGGAGAATTGGGTTCTTGACATTTCATTTATTTAAATTATTGTGGACTTCAAACTCCTCCCGCCCCCTTTTCCTCAGGAGGAGGAAGGAGAGAGGCTTTTAGTAATCATGGGGAAACTGTGCCAATTGAAGAATTCATTTGACGGCTCTTGAGACTTGTTGGTCGGCCTGGCGATGTGGAGGAGCATGTAAATGACATCGGGAGCTGAGCAGCATTTTAATCCGCGCCCCGGGTCAAATCCCCTCAGGCCCAGGTCACGAGGGAGGGTGAGAAGTGGAGGGGTGGGCAGAGGAGCGGAAAAACATTCGTCGTAGATCGACTCGCTAATCCCTCTCCGTCTCTCGGAATGACAATGAGGCCCGGGTCCCCTGAATTAATCAAATCAACCCCCCGACAGATCAAATCTAACTGAGCAAACAAGTAATCTACTTAGGCCAGGAGGAGATCCCCTTTAAGTCTCTCCTTCATAATCGGCCAAAGGGCGGGGGCCGAATTCCTCGCATTATCAACCAGACTAATTCCCCGATTCCTTCCTTCCGTCGAGTCTTCTTGGATCTTGGCCGGGAGATTGAAATTCCCCGCCTTTTTGCTTCCTTGTATAATCCGGGCATGAGCCCGTGGCTTAGCCCTCGACTCCCTCCAGGAAACCAGCCCAAAGTAAAATGCTTTGTTTTATTTCACAAAGTAGTTAAGCCCTGAAATGAACCTCCGCTCCGTCGGGTTCATCCCTTCAGCCGCCAGTTATTTCAATTAACTTTGGCAGACGGGCTTTCAAATTCCCCCTCATTAATCTGAGCATTTAGACGGAACACGGGACTTTTATGAGCCGACCTACGCAAATAGCCCAAGAACCCACCAGGATCAGCTCGCTCAAACTCTCCGGAATTCCATTGGAGAGATGATGAAAATTCTTTTCTTTCATTTGATGGACAATGGAATGAAAACATTTTCACTCCGCACGCCTTCACATCCTCCATTTTCCTCTTTGAGGCGGAATGTTCAAATTCCGCGCGGATCTCCTTCTTAATTAGATGACTTGAACGGGGCGAAAGGGCTCAAGTGGCCTTTTGCGGTGAGTCCAAATGAATCCACATGGGAGATCTCAACGTCGCCCGTGGGAATGTAGAACTCCATGTGGCCCATGACTCAATGTTCAGAAGGAAGTCCTTGGGTTCTCAGTGCGGCATTGTTCCGAATCTTGGCCATCTCAGCCTAATTTCTCCCTTTCTCGGAATGTAAATTCGGCTTGTTCCTCCCAATTTCCCCGGGATGTGAAGGAGGCTAATTGAGAGAGAATGAGGAATGGATGGGAGCGGAGGATGAGAATCCAAGTCTCTCGGCTCTACCGGCCCCCCAACACCAATTTCCCCAACTATTAATTAATTGTCGGGCATTCCTTCGCGAAACCCGTGAATTCCAAATGGGATCTTACAATGGTCGGAGCGTATGAGGAGTTCTCCATTTGGGAATTAAATTCCTCCTCACTCGCCGAGCCACAAATTGAGCTTGGGTGGGAGAATTGAAACATTGGAGAGATTACAACGTACGAGTTTCCCTTCATTTACAACTCGTGTGAAGGGAGGCTCTGTCTTGATGAGCTTAATGCGAGGCGATTGGTCTTCCTAATGGAGACTTATGCCCATGGTGGACGAGAGTCTGCCAATTGCCCCACCAGAACTCAATTCATTTCGCTCCTCATTGCATTTGTTTGAATTTGAGTTCCTCGGTGGCTCATCCGAGTTCAAAATCTCCTCCGTTGCATTTCTCACATTCCTTCCTTGGAGGATCTGAGGGTTTGGTTGGGAAGAGCTGAGATTTGCATTCAAACTACTCACTTTTTTCTAACCCTTCTCTACGAGGATCAAAGTTGACTTTGGCCTTTGACGTTCCACTTTCATTCCTCTTTGTCATTTGCCCATACTGGCCTTTAAATTTAAAACAACTCCCTATATATTGAAATACGCCAGCAATGGAAAATGGTTTTTATTCCGGGGTAAGACGAGGAATAACTTAACCTAACTACTCTTATAGAATTTTTCATGTTGTTAAACCACATTTATTACTTGTGTGTAAATTAAACTGCTTCATTTTATCCTGACATTTTAATTAGAGAATAAAGTTTATGATATTCATTACTTGATTAATCATATTTACAGTTTTAGTATATTTTATAATCTCTAGTTTTTATGATGAAATGGGATTCTTTGATGTGTCGGATTGAGGACATGGGGATGGTAAAACGAGGTTATAATGGGATGAACGGAAGGAAGATCTCATGGTATTAAAATTAAGCTCGCCAACATCCAACACATTTGTTCTAATTTCCCTTATAATTGAAGATGTTGTTGGTTGAAGGCTCCGTTGTTCATCAAGTTCCATTAGGCCAAGATTCCAAGGGCCGCTTTGACCTCCGCGTGACCCCATGGGATGTAAAATATGGGAGTAAATAAGATCCAAAAGTTTCATTTAGGGAGAGGCTAATCTCTCCACTTTATCTCTCCAAGAGAGGTTTGAGGGGGAAGGAGATTAGCCAAATTCTCATATGCATTATAAATGGGGTCGTAAAGTGAGGAATGATTATCATTTTTCTCCAGCCTGTCCTCTTCCAAATGATGATGATCTCTCGCTTTTGAAATATGTGGACGCGGGAAATTGGTGGCCTGATTAAAAATTAATGAGTCAAATCTCTTTGGTTTCACCATTCAAATGCATTTTTATTTGCAAATGCCCTCCACTTTCGGTCTGAGTCCCAAACCTTTGGAGAAAGGGGGAGCGATGGGGAGATAAGCGACTTTGATTAACGGACTCCCTTTGACTCCTTAATGAGGACCTTAACCAAATTCAGCGCGATTCCCCATTGTGTTCCAACCGATGAACCTTCTTACCCCAGCCCCGTTCTCCATCCATTGTCTTCGAGTCTCGTTGACGAGTGTTTGTCCAATGAACGTCCTCTCGATCGGATCCGCCGTTATTTGCTCACTCGAATTCATTTGAGATACATTTATCGGAGGGAATCCCTTGGACTCATGTGAATATTCTGGATTTGTGGCTGAGGATGAGTGAGTGGAGGATTGGGGAGCGGAGGAATGGAAGGTTCGGGTAATGTTGCTGGAATTTTCCTTTGGACTCCCTTTGTGTGAAGTGGGGGAGGAATGAGGAGCCCTTGAGGCAACCCAGTCTGCCACCAACGTAGCCTTGGTAAAAAGGGGCCTAAGTGGCTCATCGGAGAATATATGATCTCTCTGGGTGGAAGAACCCCTTCGAGGCCCGCCAATGCCTCCCCCCACATTAAGGAGATTAAACATGTTGGTGTCCTGAGGGCGGAGGAGTCTCTCAAGGCCTCATTACTCAAGAGAGCCCTTTGGAGCTCCTTGAACCCAGGAGGGAATTATGCAAAATGATCCCATCAATCCAAATCCCCGACTTCCTCCGTTCGCCCATCAATTCCTCCAACTGCTAATGACATTCATATCTCCCCGCTCGGGAAGTGAGTTGTGTTGGGTTAGCCAAGTCCAGTTCTCGGATTGGGGGGATGGGGGAGAAGGGGAATTCCTTGCCCCGCTTAAGCACCTCGATGGAGGATGTAATATTTCGTACATGATCTTCACTATCCCCGGTCAAGTTTCTCGGCCCCATATACATAAATCACCTTTGACTGTTCTCATGTAAGCAGGATTCGTATCAGAGGGATCCAGAAGGAGATTCCCATCATTTGGGCTCCAACGACCGTTGTGTCACTGCCAAGGTGCAGGTAGACCTGATTCTCCTCCGGCGACTCCCCGTTATGAATACGAATTATTACCATATGAGTATTCCTGTGTTTCCTGGGTTATTCCGCCGGAACATTCGCCCATTGGAACTATTCCATATTTGGTGGCCAATGGGTCTTGGCCATTGGGCAGATTCGCAACAAAGGTAGTGTAATGGTCGCGAAGTTAATTGCGCCCATCAAGAGCCTCACGTAATAACTTGAGAGAGCGAGATGAGTTGTGACTCCTTCCAGGACGATGGCCATATTTGCCCTCAGAGTTTTTGGCTGTCTGGGAATAGAGTCCTCGGGAATTGGAAAGGTTAATTAAATGGGTTGGAGAGAGATTTATGCGTCGCCATGGAGCTTTCGCACATTCTCGGCTCCCCACACATTTATTTATTGTCTAGGAAAAGAAGAGTTAATTGTGTGACTCCCTCCCAGAAGATCCCTGCCAGATTAGCCAGACAAGGGGTGGGGAGGAAAAGAGGTGAGGCCGTCAAGTTGACACTACTTGTTGGATGACACGGCTAATGGGCCCATGAAGTTCATAAAATCCAAACACCAGAGCTCACCTTCCCATAGGTGAAGGAGATTGGGATCTTTTATTATTTATCCTCTCAAATGTCCCTCCGTGTGCATGGAGAGGTAGAGGAGCCAGAGAGGTGAGGAACCTTGGGAGTTGGCTAGGGGATTCGCGATCGTTTTATGATCTCGTCCTCCTTTATCAGATCCCCATTATGCTCGGAGATGTGCGTAAGTCCTGGGTCTAATTTACGACTCTCACTTTCCTCTGGTTGGCGAGGGAGGGAGATTCCCACGTTGCGCCCGGTCCAGGATTCCTCCATAATGGACTTCCAGGGGATGTCTGCCCAAGGCCCCGCTCGAGAAAAAATTCTATTAGGGAGTTCTTTGTGGCGGAGGTCGCCCCGAGGCGAATCTCCACGTACACACCTTGTGCTGGGGAGGGGAGGGCTGTTGGGCAGGTGAAGGGGCCTATTACCCCCGCTAATTCAGGGACTTGAACCTTGCCGGCGGTCCAAGCTGCCTTCTGCTCCATCATTCTTTCTCCCTTAACGTTAAGAAACCTAAATAAACAAATAAAATGCTTATTTGATTCCCCCTTAGCTCCGCGATCTTTGAATGAACGGAGAATTTGAGATTGTGGAAAATGAATTTGAAGAGGAAATTCATTATGTTCTTGCCATGACTCACCCGGGTTTCCTTTTAATGAGAGACTTGAGAGACCGGAAGCGAGGGAAGGAGATCCTTATTATCTCCCGTCATTATCTTCATCATTTTGTTCGGGGTTTATTAGATCGGAGGGGAGTGTTGGAATTAATTACTCCATTTGAAGGGGCATTGATGGCGGGGATGGCCAACGCATGTTCGAACCTATCCCAACATCCGAACACTGAGGAGTCAATAGGAACTTTGGAGTCTCTGAGTGGTTCTCTCCGACTAATTCCTTCCCCTATCTCATCAAATGAGGAGAATGGGTGTAATTGTCATTGGGGAGCTCTGAAAGACTGAATAGAATGAATGACTCTCCCTTTCACGACAATTCCCTCCATTGAGGGGCAATCGGAGCTAATTATTTCTTTTTTCAGGAAGCATGGGAGCATGAGACGGAGTTGGAGCGCGAAGGGGCCTTTGCGGCCCTTGGTTCTCCTCATCATGTGGAAGGCGGGTCTGGTGTTGCTGGCCTGCTCCGTGGCGGGGAGTTCGATTCCGAGCGAGTTCGTGACCCTGAACGAGTCCTTCGTCTTGAAACACATGGCCGTGGACGGGGTCTCTGGTCGTGTGTACGTCGGGGCCGTGAATCGTCTTTACGAGCTCAGCGCGAACCTCGAGCTCGAAGCCACGGTCCCCACGGGCCCCAAACTGGACAACCCGAACTGTCATGCGAGCGGGTGCGGCGGCGACGGCGGCGACTCCGCCGTGCTTACCAACAATGTGAACAAGATCCTGGTAGTGGACGGGGCCTCGCGCGCCCTCATCACGTGCGGCTCTGTGGCCCAAGGTGCTTGTCATAAATACAACTTGACCAACATCACGTTGGCCCCCGAGTTCGCCCCGCACTCGGTCGCGGCCAACGACGAGGCCTCTTCGACGTTCGCGTTCATCGGGCCGGCAAAGTACTCGGCTTGGACGACGAGTAACGTCCTCTACGTCGGCACTACCTTCACGAACAACGGGGACTTTCGCCACGACGTGCCGGCCATCTCCTCGCGGAACTTGTACAACTTCGACTATGCCGAGTACTCGTTTGCCAAGCAGTCCATGTTGAGGATCGACGTCAAGTACCGCGACCACTTCCTAGTCAAGTACGTGTACGGATTCAACGCGTCGGAGTTTGCCTACTTCACCATTGTCCAGAAGGCCTCGTACCTCCACGGGTTCGAGGAGCAAGGCTATGTATCCCGTCTGGCCCGGACCTGCATGACCGACGCCAACTACGACTCCTACACGGAAGTGACACTCCAGTGCAAAGGGCGGAAGGGAGACTTCAACCTCGTCCAAGACGCCAAGATCATACAGGCCAGGGAGGAGCTGGCCAAGTCCTTGGGGATCCTCAAGGGCGACCTCGTCCTCGTTGCCGTCTTCGCCCAGAGCAAGGGGATCACCAACGAGCCGCAGGCCGACTCCGCCCTTTGCATCTTCTCGCTCAAGGAGATTGAGATCAAGTTCACTGAGAATATCCACATGTGCTTCAACGGGAGTGCCGAGAACCGAAACATGGATTACATATCTGGACCCATCCTGGATGGAAAGTGCTTTGAACCAGGGGTGAGAATTCCTCCTTTCTCCATTCACCCACATTTCTTCAATTACTCTCCCGAGAAACACATTATGATCCCTTGTATCTTGCATCTTGCATAACCTAACCATTATAAGTTATCATAATTGGCATTTGAAATTGGTAACGAGGAAAGCGCAAGGTTTAGTCACATTTATCCATAATGCATAAAAGTAGAAGGGGAGATATTGGGAAAAGGTGTGAAAAGGACAAGGCATTAAATAATGTCGTTTGGGTTGAGTGGATTCGATCACTTTCACATCCAGCTCTTGTTGTTGAGTGTTTGTAAAAGGAGGGGAGTCATAATAATGCCCAAGAAGCTCCCCATGAAAGTCCTTCAAGTCCTTTGGCTCTCGGGAGCCTGTGGCAATTCCGCTTTCACTCACTTACACTTTCTCCTTATCCCGCCATCAAATTCGCAAATAATTCTCATAAACTGAAGGGTCTCCTTAGAAATTCCCCTCCTCGTCACCGTCTTTTACTCAAGGTTGGTTGGATGGATGAGGGGAGTTTGGTCGTTCGATCACTTTCCTTCTCATCTGTCCCTGCTTCTTCCTGCAGCCCTTCCACTCCATTTGGAGTGCATTTCAAGGATTTCCTCATTTCCTCCCATTCACCATTTTTTTCATGTCTCTCGATCAAGCAGAGTCTCATCAATTTCGGAGCGATGAGACTCGCTGTGTGGAGGAGATCCATAAAAGCCCTGCCGACAAACTCGTGTTCACCTCCGCTGTGATTCATGAGAGAGATTTGTTTACATGGAAAACGCATTTCATCTTAATACACTACCACACACACTCCTGGGTTTTTTATTCACCCCATAAGTAAAGTAGATGTACGGTACATGTGTTGAGAGCCATGCATCCAATGGTGTCCCATGAGGACTGTGGGACTCATCACATAAATATACCTATGAAGTTTATAATAGAAAAATGAGGGATTTGAATTCGTGGACTGGGAGAAGACGAGCATTCCGCACGTGTTAGAGATCCGATGTCGCGACCTCCCACGCACCGCCCGGGTCCTTAATTGTTAGGAATATGAGGGAGATGGTGAAACTGGATCTTGCTCCACCCTGATGGGTGAGCCTGGCGAAGGTAGCCATCCGAAGAGAAACAAATGGAACTCCTGGGTGAGCCTTTGATGTATGTTGATCCGGAAGGTTGGAGATTCTGTTGATTTCCGTGGCGGGTGTCTCCGGAACGTTGGCTCTGCTCCTTCCAATTCATTTCCAAATGTCCCGGTCTAAAATTGGCGGAGGGAGTTTTAATTATGGAAGGACCTTCTGGTCCCGCGAGCCTTCGCAGCCTTCTCGGTTCTTCAATTAAAGGATGGGGCTCGGCGGTGTTTTATAATTACCCACCCGTGCTCAGACATTCCTCAGACTAGAATTCCAATCTGGGCTCAAATCAACGTCCGGATTTCCTATTTTTCAACTTCCAATTCAAGGGCCCGCCACTAATTCAATTTTATCCGCTCAGCCTCCCCAAGAAATTCCTCCCTCACACAATGAGGAATTCCAGAGGAGACAATCCCCATAGTTTCATCATATCTTCCATAGTTTTATCACTTTTTCCACATCATCTCATGTAACACATTGCACTCGGACATGGTCAACGTGAGAGAAGAACAAAGATAGTCCTGGCACAGTGTTCTTTAATGTTTCCAAACGTCTAGTTGGCTTTTAATTTCCCGCTATCCATTTGTCATTGGGAAGTCTAAACATTTCTTTTGGCATAAGTATAATAAGGATGAATGGTTTTGAGGAAAAAATTACGTAGAATAATTTTGAATCTTTAGAGATTCCCTTTCCCTTGTTCCATTGTAGGATTAGTATAATATTGAACCTTGGGATGCTGTGGACAATGTTGGGGTGATTGCCATGGCGAGGAATTGAGATTCAAAGGGACTCTTGCTATGCGAACACGGGTCACGAGCCAATTAAAGTGTAGCTCGCGGGGTCGTCATCCGAGCAGGTTCAACTGGGAAACAGAGAACATCTTTTCAATCCAATATACCAATATGGTATAATATCCTATATACTTCTTATATGCATCCAATAAATAGTTATGTATCTGTGATGCATGTATTTGTCTAAAGCTATTGAATGAATGGTAAAATGAGCCGCTCGTTGTTCTGTCAAGGCCCTCAAGGACCAACACAATCATTTCTCTTCCACGAGGATGAAAAGAACTATTTTTTATTCATCCTCCTCTTCCAATGCCCCTCAACTTTGTTTCAACTCAGCGAAGGGAAATTAAATTCATATCATTTAAAAAGATAAAAGTCTTTACGACGAGCCATTTTGAGAGTATTTAAACGCATTTTCTCACTCCGCTTCAGCTCCTCGAGTCATAAAAACAACAATTTTTATAATAAACGAGAATCCCAGGGATGCGATGCATATTCTCGATGTATCGCGTTATAAATGTTTAAACATTCCCCTCCTATTTGTTCTCTTTCCCCAAATTCTTCCTTGATGATCCTGGCATAAGTTGGAGGACAAAAGAGTCTCTTTATCTTCGCTCTGGAAGAGATAAGGAGTTCTTTATAATTTCCACCCTATGCAATAAAACCCATTGGATGAATTCCCACGAGGGATTCCTCACCAAACTCCCCGAGTTGAACTTCAATGCGGAACTTACTATATAATCTTTTCGAGTCAGAGAAACCTTTGATAATTTTCCAGCTATTCTACTTATAAATATGAGGATATTTTACTAGCTAATAAATATAGCTAATGAGAAATTGAAAAAAGCCAAAAAAATCTTACAATGTGGAGAAAAAATAGAAAAATCTTGAATAGAAAAAAGTGTCTCATTTGCCCCTCAATGATTCACTCTGTCAATAAAGTAACGGGGGATTGAAGGAGTCTCTTATCTATTGATTTTCAATCTAAGGTGTGGGAATGAAAAAGCCGAGCCTTTCTTCAACACGAGAATTTATAAAATATGAGGACAATTATTCTTTTAAAGACCCTCTGATAAAGGGCTTGGATGAAAGGAGAAAATCCTCTTGGAAATAAAAAGGATCGACTCAGACAAGAACTCATTTATTAGACATCTTCAAGACTCTTCAACTTCCAAAATATTCCCCATTTTTCTACCGGACGATTCATCTCAAGAGCTTTGACTTTTCTCCTTTCCGCTATTCATTTCTTCCTTCATTTTATTCGCGTTTATTGGGAACTCAGGAGTCTTTAGCCATGCATTATAATACCTAATATTTTCCATTTCTCATTCACAATGAAATGGAGCCGAAGAGGAAAAAAAATATTTATTAAATATTATACACATCTTTTACGCCTACCGATAGATTATCCGAAGACACGATTTAAATCTTATACTTCTAATCTCATGATACGGTGTGAGCACAATCTGTATGTATTGTATAGCTACATATGACTATACATTGAACTTCTTGGAGCTCCAAGAGCGAGGGTTGTGAAGGAAGGAATGTGGAGGGATTTGCTATGGAGATCGCTTTGATGGGAAGGGGGGATGGAAGGAGCACTCAGTGGAGATTGACACTGACAGTCACCTCCTGCCTGACTCAAAACAAAACTCCCATTGTTCTCACCCACTCGTCTTCTCCTATTTGATCAATGAGAATCTCATGAAAAGATGATTAATCGGAGCACTGACTTCGCATTTACCTTTCCACCTTTGCTCCTTTTAGTGCACGCCGATATGAAATATGATCAACTGGGTCTCTTGTGCATCTTTTGGCCTATTATTATTAAAATCCATGAGAGGAGAGTCTTTTTGCATATGTCCTGGAAGGGAGAGATAATTGAATTGGTTATAAGTTTAGAAATAAGTAGAAGAAGAAGCTCGAGCAAGTCGCTCAATAAATGACGACATTGTTAATTGAAGTGAAGTGATGTCGGTGATTTGAGAATCAACTCCATGTCTTGGAGGTGTATGTGAAGAGGTAAATGGGGAATGTTGGGCAAGGAGCTCATTTCCTCGCTCGTGACATTTCCTCCAAGTTCCCTCGAGTTCTTTGTTGGTTTTCGAGAGCGACTGTTTGTGAATCTGCGAAGGTGGATGACTCGTCCTCATGAATTATGCATAGGTAGTTATAATAGGAAGCCCGATGGCGAAATGACTCGGGAATTGAGCTTGCTCGGATGCCACTGCTACGACAAAGACATTTTGATACAAAAATCCACTCCAACCGCAATACGCGGCCGAGGAGAAATATGGTGGTGGGGGGAGTTGTATGAATAACTTGAAGGAATCAGCTGTCCCGTGTCCAGTTTCCCCAAAACTTTCCCCCTCTTCCATTTTTCATTCGCTCGAAGTTGGGCGAAATAGGGGAAATCCCGGGTGGATCTTTCTTATCTTCCTTTCAAAGGGAATCTCATCGAGTTCACTTGGCTGAGCCATCGGCTCCTTTTCACATCAACTCACCCCAAAAATCTTATTAACAGACAACCAACTATTCCCATTAACATTATCCAATGACTCTTTCGAGCTCGGAATTACAATTTGAATATTCAAGCAAATGATAATGAATTCCAAAATATTTTACCTCCTCGTTCTACGCGTTTTATTCATTTACATAATTTTATAAAAGAAGGAATTGTAAACGGAAATTATAAGATGAGATTTAAATCTATATTTTGCATATTATTTTCCCTAGTTGAAATGAGGACTCATTGTGCCATTTTCTTGAGATCCCAAAGAATGTTCGTTTTGAAGACTTCCTTCTTCTCCTTTTGAATTATCAAGCGCAGAGTCACATCTTCTTCCCAATCTTCTTCTGAATCATATGGAATATCCTAAAATTCATCATTTAAAATTACCATTCATACTAATCAGAGAAGATTGGATTAATTGTAAATTGTAATATACCTATTAATATCCTTGAGTAAATATTAGGACTATAGATTATATTTACTTAATAATATTATTATTAGCTAGATAGATATTATTTTCGATATTGATTGTAATAAATTACCGGTATGTTGGCAGCCATGTGCTCGGGTTTCAAGTCCATCCATTTCTTGTCATTGAGAATGACGGTGGCGAGTCTGTGGGAATTCAAGCGAACAAGCGAATCTCCCATTTTCCCAACCTCCTTCAACTTATTAATTGACGATGGATGAAAGATAAATTCTGGGATTTATTTATGAATTTGAAATTTGAACAAAAGTGGAAGAAAATGAGTCGGAAGAACAGGAATAGGACTCGTATTTACTTACAACTACGACTCGACGTAAATAAAGGAGAAAAGTCGAGTTGGGAA
>VJMY01000570.1:0-47244 GCA_009869795.1 Neelides sp. FZ-2019 | reverse complement strand
TGGGATGGGAAAGGAATGTCGTTCTTTTCATGATCTCCCTGGTCCATAGGGGTTCTAAAGGATCTTTCGACCACTTCAAGCTTCCCCATAGAAAGGAATAGCTTGCTCTCCCTGAATTATTGGCAGTTGAGGAGAAGAGGAAAGAAATTTAATCTTTCGGAGGAGGAAGTGAAGGAAAGGGCCAACCAAAGCCACTTCCTCTCTACATTTCTCTCATTCCTTTTAGATTAATATTATTAAGAACCGGGTGGAGTCTCGTGTGAATTTCCCCAACTTCTGATTTCTCTAGATGACCTCAAGACATTAAAAGTTCCAGAACAGATTCTCACATTTTGAAAGTTTTTGATCTAGAGATAAATTTTTGTTATGATCATGAACTTATAAGAATCTTTGAGCCACTTTATGATCTTCGGGTTCAACATTGGGCAAAAATGAAGTTAATATACGAATTGGCTTTGACTTTACTTTGTGAACTGATGGCCAAACTTTAAGTTTAGATACTTCTTTTCTTCATTCCAGGTTGAGAATGGTCATGGGAATGGGGGAGATATGGAACTGCAATTTGATCCGGAGAGCAGTCACCGTTTTCTCGGACCCTCGGGCCCGATGACTTCCTCGCCTCGACTTTCACCCTCTGACATTGTCGAAGGGGGCAATGGACAAGACCGGCATTTGAACGGATGTTGCCCCATGGAGGCCTCGACGCAAACTGCCTCTCTTGGAATTGAATCCTTCGTTGAAGAACATTGCGGGGTAAACTCATCACGTTTTTAATGTTTTATTGAAATTTATTGTAATTAATTTAATTATTAAAATAGTTCAGCTTCAGATGATTTAGTTAACTTGTTCAAAAACGAAGAGATTATAATTCATTCAAGGAATCCAATACAATGGGAGGTATTGTTTCAGGAAACTTGAGACTTGTTCAAAAAACCTTAAACTTTCTATCCTGACTTTTTCTTATACTCATTTCCAATTAAGGAGCTGAAGTTTTTGTAAAAAAAACTCATTTGTGTCAAACTCGCGGAGTTGAAAGATGGAAGTTTTCCATCGTTTTGATTAGAAGGGATGAGGATACAGAAGTTATTCCTTTGATTTAAGTTTGATTAATGAAAGGAGTTGTTTACGCAAGCATTTATGCTAAAAATGCTACCAACATGCTCTTTTCCAAAACCAAGTCGGCTCAAAAAGTTCCATCACTATACAATAAATGAAAGGAAATTAATAGTAACGTTTCCATTATCTAGCTTGTTAATTTATTTGAGTTTTTACAATTCCTCCTCCTACTCACTTTACCTGTGAAATATGGTGAAAGTTGAAACTTTTGTTTTCATTCTTTTCTTCCCTTTTAAATTGGCTTAATAATAAGAATCTTTGTGTGAAATTTAATATTTACAAACAACTATTTAATTTTTATTAATAGGCAAATATAATTGAGTAATTTTTTAACAAAGAAAATATAATTGATTCATTAATTCATACCTTATTATTACCCTTAAAATTTATAAAGCACAAGATAAGAAGCAATGAAACTTACATGAATGATTACTTAAATATTTATTTATTTAAAAAGACTTGAAAGAAAATACTTATATATCTACCTAGTAATCTATTAATGGACATTCTATTCAAATTCAAGTGTATTTTGTGATTTTTAGTTGCTAGCAGGAAGTAACGCTACGTCATCGCCTCTTCTCATTTCTCTTCCGAATGGACAACCAGCCGGTTTTTGAACTCAATGATGAAGAGATTAGTGGTTACAATAAAAAAAAGTCTACCTGCACAAGTCTAAGATTGATACAAGAGGAACAAATTTCCTTTTTGTAAAAATTAAAAAAACGAAATAAGTCACGCAGTTTTAAAAACTCTTTGTCTTATTGGCAGGATCCGTTGGGATTGCGTTTTCTGACCCATTTGTTTTACTTTTACTCAATAGTTGGCAAATTATTTATTATGAAATATCCTTTCACAATATTTGAATTCATTTGAACTGACCAGAAGTAGAAATTTCATACGTACACAATATAGAAGGTAACTTAAAAATACATAAACGTATTTACATATTTACAAAAAAAAATATTACAATAATTCTAAAGGCGCGTGGAGGATCGTTGCGATTGCGAGTATATTCACGCGAAGTACAATATTGAAAATCTCAGAGAGAAAATTACTCGTTATGACGAAAATGATCAGATTTTATTATCTAACTCTATTTAAGATTGTTAATAATGATGTTCTCTTACTCGTGTGATGTTTTAGTAAAATACAGATAAATACCCTTGTATATGAATAAGCATTACAAACTTACACTTTTAACTTCCAGAGTAAATTGTTTTATTCTCCCATTTTGAATTACAATATAAGCTTTTAGAAAGAATTTATATTGTGTGTACCTTTACGGCATTAATATTCTAACAAAATCATATCAATTAATTATGCTATTTGTTTTAGTAAAAATTTATTTAATATTCATATATTTATTGTTACTGTTAATTTACCATTTTAAACATTTTATCCTAGTCACATCTAAATGAGATGTGTTGAATAAATCAAATCATACAACTCGCATCAATAGTATCGAGTAATTATTTAAATTTTGTTTAAAATATAAAAAAGTAATAAATATTTATAACCAATTTAGATGGAAAATTTTTGATTTTGTTGTGCTGACTTTGAGTCGCATTCATTTAACGTTGCTTCATATTCTCCTAATTGAGTCCTCTTTGTATAAATAAATTGTTATACTAAATATTACATTTATCGAATAAATATTCATTTAAACAAAGACGTGATGATAGTCAACTTAATTCGACTTTAAATGATATGTTTGTATTTATATTGTTTAAAGTTATTGTTCAATCGAGTATCCAATGATGTAGAATGCCAAACGGTGTACCATTAAAGTTATACAATACAGCTAAAAACAATGTATTTAAGTTATTATCAATATAATAAAGATATTATTTCTCTTTTCATCTTATACAACGTTCTTTTTGTATGTACTCGAACTTTAAAATATTACATTAATGATAAAAAACTGTAAATCTAACATAATTCTCGTATTTAAAGCTATGTATGAATAATTAAAATATGTGAAATTTTTCTTGTTGAAACTTTTTGTAAATTGTCGATATTATAAAATATTATTTAAAAAATAAATGTATAAACCTTATTATATTTATTGCTTATTTTAATTATGCAGGTATTTAAAATTCCTATATATTCTAAAGATGCAATAAGTTTTATTCATAAGTACATAATCTAATTGTAAGATGTAAAATACGAATCTTATTAAAAAAATCTCGCAATCATATTATTCTTAAGATAAATTGTTAACTGATAAAATATCAAATGCCTATCTAGCCTCATTATTTAATTAATATTTGGAACTACCTTAAATAGAGTCTACATGAATATTAATTATATAAAGATAAATAAACATTCAGTGGGATACTTATACTACCACGATCTATTTTTCTCATCCTTGAACGAACGACTGAACAATAATATCGAAAGGTCGAAAAACCATGAATCAAGGAAGGACATAAAGAGTGGAGAGTTTAATTAAGGAAAGTCTTAAGGACGGTCATAATTCAGAGCCCAGTCACTTCATCATCTTTAAGGGAGGTGACAGGACGTTGAGGAAGAATTTGCGGTTGATATCCTGGAATTTATTTCCTGGCGTGATGGGAAAGTGAAAGTACATTCCTCGGCTTCTTTTATGTTTCTCATCAGAAGGCAATCCATCGTCTTGGGCAATCATCAACACCACCACGTGCGGTGGAAAAGTTCATAGTTCGTTATATTAGCAGTCTTTTAATGGCATACGAAAAGAAGCACGTAGAATCATTCCATATATTTCATATCTCTCCCTTTAATCGCAGAATCTTTAAATATTTGATTAAAAGACCATCTATTATTTTAACGGGCTAAAAGACACGAGTCGTCTAACGAGATATTTTCATTAATAATTATAATCTTTAATGTTATCATCAAGACTTAAGCATGAGAAAATAATTTTCTTTATTGTCTTGTATGAATTGCTAATTAGTAATAAGTACCTTGTACCCTAATTTTAAATAAGGAATATATTAAACGGGCCATCCACATTTATTCAAAGTATCATCCTTATGATTTAATTCCAAAATTAATAAAAGTCCCATACAAATTTTTTTGCTATTCATGTTCGTTTTATTTAACACGTTGTAATTAATAATGTATAAACTAAAAATATTTTTTATTTTACTAATAATTTTATTTTATTCTGTAAAGCTCTAAATAAAACCAACGGCGTTAAAGTATACAAAGGTCTCATTCCAGCGGTTCACCTCTGTATGAAGAAGGGATGAGGGCCTCATCTGAGGATCCTAGGATTTTATAAATTTTAACGTCGTTTGTTTTATTTTATAGTATTGATTTATAAATAAAATGAATGGCGTTAAAGAATGAAGAGGTCTCATTCCAGTGGTTCAACTCTGTATGAAGGGCCTTTTTCAATGATTCGAATCTTGATTTACTGAAGTTAATTATTTTTGCTTAGGGTTTTAATTTTATTTGGATGGCATATATTTTTAGAAATAAATTTTAGATAGAAATTTTAATAATTTTGGAATGATTTAATATGGATGATACTCACTTCAAAAAAATTTCGATGCCCTGTTTAATACATAATAATAACTATAGATACTATATTAAATAATATTAACTATACCTCATTCACTCAACATTTGGACTCAAGATTAAAATTTTTAATGATTATTTCCACCGATACTAATTTATTAAATTGTTGCAAAAAATTATAGATCAAATATTTTATTTGATTATCTGATGATTTTCATTTCAACTTTTTTTTCTCGGCTTGCTTTTATTAATAACCTTTTCTTGCCTTTTGCTTATTGAATAAATTTAATGATATAATTAAAGAGAGCGATTAAAAGACAAAAAATTCTTAACATTTTTATTTAATGCTCATTAAATGTTTTATTTCGTTGTTTTAATTAACTAGAAATGAATTTGATTTACTATACAATCATTATATCTCACACACAATACATTCCTCGTTAATATTTAAATTATGGATTTTTTGTCTCTTAATCGTTCCCATTAATTATATCATTAAATTTATTCAATAAGCAAAAGGCAAGAAAAGGTCATTAAAAAAGCAAGTCGAGAAAAAAAAGTTGAAATGAAAATCATCAGATAACCAAATAAAAACAATATTTGATCTACTATAATTTTTTGTAACAATTTAATAAATTAGTATCGGTGGAAATAATCATTAAAATTTTTAATCTCGAGCCCAAATGTTGAGTGAATGAGGTATAAATGTAACATATTAATAAATTAGTATCCGTGGAAATAATCATTAAAATTTTTAATCTCAAGTCCAAATGTTGAGTGAATGAATTATATAACCTATTTTCAATTGTTTCAATAATTACTATAATTTTTATGAAATCAATGAAAATGAATAATTAATGGTTCGTTTTTTTATTAAATTCGTAAACTCCCTACATTTTCTTGTAAATCAATTTTTTAATATTATTTCTTATAATTCATAATATCAAACATAATTGAAAACTATTTATTTTCACATGATCATAATTGAAGTGAACCTAACCATTCATACAAGATTAACAATGACTTTCATCTTCTAGATATAATCGTAAGTGTGCATTCACACTTAATTGGCTTAACATGATTTAACCGGAATGTTTTAAACTACTTATTTAACTAACATATAAATAACATTATTGAAAACTTGTCAGTAATTAAATCTAATATTATATTAATTTTGTATTGAAAGGGACATTTATTTTTAATTGGTTTGATATCAACATTGGAAATATTGGAAATACAAATAAGACTAAACAAATTTATTTAGTGAGTAATTAGTTAACAAATAATAAAATTCATAAAAATACAATGAAGATTAAATACTAAAAATATTTACAAAAAGTTCGTAAATTCGCCTCTTTGTTATACCTACTTTACGAAATATAAAAAAGTGCATTAGGTAGGAAGACAAGCGTTGCTGGTATTGATATTATCTATTCGGTCATTAACAATAACTCAGCTAAAAAAAAGTCAAGTATATAATAATATATACAATGTGATGAATATTTTATAGCATATTTCCATTATGACCTAAGTATAGAATATATCTCTGGCAAAGATAATTTTTTACATGCGAATACTTTTTTATTGGAGAATAAGTATTTCAATTTTACCAAAAAAAACCTTCAATAATTTGAAGGGATTAAGATATAGATTCCTAAGTGGTTGTGTAATAAACTTTGTACCCCTTAGCTATTTTCCAAACTTATTTCGAAAACTTGAAACTTGTCAGCCAATTCTTGATGACTCAGTCATCGTCAGTGGAAATATTCCATTTCCTCTTCCTCTTCTTCATCCTCGTCATCGTCATCCTATTAAACATTTTCATTTTAGCACTTCAACCCAAAATGTCAAAAATAAAATCAAAGATGAAAATAACTTACGTCAAATCCGAAGCAATTTTTGACATCGCTTTCCGTTACAACTTCCTTTTTGATATAAGGTTTTGGCTTTTCCTCCCGATAACTCGCAATAAATTCGGAATCTGAAATATAAAATAAAACCGTCATTCCATCATTGTTGTTTTTCCATTTACAGCTAAAATATTTAAGCATTTAAGCTTACTTGCAATAATGGGAAAAAGCATTTAAAATCCAAGAGTAAGCTCGGATCTACAGCAGCGATACCTCAACACAACGCTCTGCGCAAGATACTTACAACTCATACCGTCATTCGTAGAATCCCCTTCATGAAGATCGCCCATGAGAGCAGGATCATTCAATTCCGAGATATCAGCATCTGTATGAAGCACAGCTTCACTAGACAACTCCGAGTCGTCAACGACCGCCACTTGTTCTTCTCCATCCTTGTGTAATTATTTTATTTATTAATCAATTTATCTTTAATCACAATTTCATATTGTAATAAATTATAAACGTTTGAAATAAATCTTTACCTGCAACTGTATGACTTCAAGAACAACGTATTGCTGTCCATCTTCTCCTTCAACCGCCAATACTTGAGTCTCGCTCTCATCATCCATCACTTCCACTTGCTGCCCGTCAATGATCTTTTAAGAAAATTCAAAATGATTGTTAGTTCTCATAAAGTCTATTTATTCTTTAATTTAGAAAACTAATAGTAAATGAAATCATGATCATGGTGATTCAATCACCTGTATCCTCTTCTGTCGACCGATCTTTAGGGCAAGGGCTCTTTCATGAGCTGAAGACTCAGGGTCATGAATGGCCATGTGGCGTATAAGGTTTCCCTTATGCCTGAAGGATCGGCCGCATTCGCTGCACTCGTGCTGTTTGTCCCGCGGCTGCGGGGGAACATAGTTAGGGTTGTGGTACAAATTCTGGTGGCGACGCAAGAGTTGTTTCTGGCGAAAGGCCTTTTGGAATTCCCATCAGTTTAGTCACATGCTTTCAATCATTGCTATTTGCTACATGTTAATTATTCTCGTATCTTACCTGATCACACAATTCGCACTGGTAAGGCTTTTGATCCGTGTGCACGAGCATATGAGACTCCAAATGGCGTTGAGAGGAAGAAGCGTAGGGGCAAAGGTCACACTTGAAGCATTTTTCTCCGTCGTGTGTTTTGCAATGTAGCTAGAATACAAATCCAAATGCCTTGTTAAGGAAAATTGAGTTCATTCGACCAACTCCGGAATTGCAAAAGGTTTAGAAAAGTTTAGATAATTTCAAATTATTAATACCGTGTGTACCTTGAAAGTATATCTATCAGGGAAGGCCTTCCCACATCGTTTGCACTTCAGAGGCCTTTCGGACGTGTGGAGTTTTTGTACGTGAATTCTAAGATCTGTTTTCCTTCCACATGTCGCAGGACAAAGTTCGCATTTAAATACTGGTTTATTCCCTGAATCAAAAAAAGGAAATTAAACATCATTCTCCTATCAAATTGACTTTATGTGGATGGAAGATAAATGTGATTTCTTTCACCATACCCGTGTGAATGAGTCGATGAGCTTTGAGAGAATTTGACTGTGTGAACCGCGCTTGACAAAGATCACATTCGTAGGGTTTCTCTCCCGTGTGAATTCGAAGATGACGCTTTAATTTGAATGTATCGGGACTTGCATATGTACAATGCGGGCACTAAACACGGAAATAAATGGAATAGGAATACATATTAGTCATTTTAAGCTTATCGTCCACCTCTAGATAAATGACCTCATAGTTTTCATTTTTTATCATCAATGAAAAGTATCATACCTGATAAGGTCTTTCTCCAGTGTGACACCTCATATGGCGTTTAAGCTTACTTAGCTCCACACTCGAATAATCACATTCGGTACAGTGATGGGGCTTTTCATGGGTGTGCCTATATCTTACATGGCGAACAAGTTCACCTAAAAGTTAAATAATTTAATACACTATTAAATTATATTTAATCTATCAAGTAAAGATAATTTATTTTAACAAATACTCAATTTCTCAATTTTTACCAGAGGTTGTGAAAGCTGATTCACAATATTTGCACTTGTGAGGTTTAGTCCCTGTGTGGGTGTTGACGTGATTTTGAAGAGAAGCGAGAGTTTTGAATCCTCGTTCACAGACACTGCACTTGTGCGGTCGCTCTTCTGAATGAGATTTCATATGTCGACTCAAAAGATATCTAAACAATAAGAAAAATGATTGGATTGAATAAATTAACAAAAATCGTTATATTTAATGCGTTAGTTAATTTTATAATGATAATTTATATTTAAAAAATGTGTCGTTCATGTAAACTGATACTCATTCTCAACATATGGAACAAGCCCTCCGAATGACGAATAATTTAATATTTGCTCAGTCTCTATCTATTCTGCATTTAATTGAAGAAAAGGCTTTATCCGAGCAAAACGAAATAGACTAAATGTTTAATTATAATTCAAAAGTATAATTAAGTATATTGTGCACATCTATTTAAATTATCTTGACTAATTTACTAATAAATAAGTTTATAATTATATTACCTCTTTGGACTCGTGTAGTTACAATAATTGCACATGTGAGCTTGAGTTGCTGTCTGTGACTTCTTTGGAGCAACCGAAAGCTTCTTATTTGTTTTCACATCTTCCAACTCTTCTTCCCCCTCAGTCTGTTCAGCATTTGGGTCTTCGCCCTCGTCAAAATCAAATACTTTGAGATCATCTTTATCCTCTTCTTTATCATCTGGTTGTTGGACGATGAGAACATAGGAAACTTCTCCGGAATCGCCTTCAGAAGGTACGATGGTCACTGTCTCGTATGCCTCTTTGTCGCCCCCTCCTCCATCCCCATCATCGTGGATTCCAAGAACTTCAGTTTCACCCTCTTCGGTTTCACGAGTGTGAACTGTGATTCCGCTACTTCGGGCTATAAGTTAATAAAAAAAATTATTATTATTATTCTAATTCCTTTTACTGTCAAATGAGGTGAATTTAAATTAAATATTAATTACCAGAATCATCATCTTCATTATCCCCTCCATAGAGAAAAGTATCGTGTTCTTCTGAGTCTTGCTCGACATAATAGCCTGAATCATCCTCCTTTATCACTGTAATCAAACATTTCATTAGAATTTGCTTTAATACACAGGGAATAAAATTAATGTAAAAACAAACAGATTGATTTTGAAGGCTAAAGTTAATTAAACTTGTATGCATACCGTGAGTCTCTGACTCCTCGATTTCCTCTAGATAAGTAATATCCTCTTGAACCTCCATTGTTTAAGTCTGTAAATTTAAAAAAAACTTCTTAAGTACTAGAGTTTAAGATTAGGAATTAGGGGATTTAAGCTAACGAACTTTGATAATTAAAGCAAATAAATTAAATAAGAATAATCAAAATGTGTCGACAAGTATTTAACTGATACTCATTCTCAACATTTGGAACAAGCCCTCCGAATGTCGACTATTTATTTTTTGCTCAGTCTCTATCTGTTCTGCATTTTTAGCAGAAAAGGCTTTATCCGAGCAGTTAAATACAATTATCTAAACTTTCATAATAGTCCAAATCAATCGTATCATATAATTGTTCATACGAAAAGATTGAATCTGGCCATAGTAGAGGAATGTTTTTATGGTATGCGACTATGCGATGCCTCACGCCTACGTCACTCTATAAAGCCGTTGGGAATTTCTGTATGCCTAATTGAAATGCTTTATCAAAAGTCATTTAACTATAATATAATTTAGATGCATGTAAACATTATTTGGGCCAATAATGTGAACATCTACCATATTATCTCACAAAATATAAAAACCCTTGAGTTAGCAAAATAAATGATAAATTCTTTGAAAAAGGCTTTTGGTTCTACAACCTTTATTTAAATACAAATTAAAAATTAAGCATTTAAATAATTAGTAAATTAAAGGAAGAGCGAATGTGGCTTACAAATAAATCCATTTCTACTATTCCTTGAATCATCACAAGCCATTTGTATATTCAATGTTAAATTATGGTTTCGTAAATGACACGACATGTCGTTGAAGGATAATTTGGGGAAACCCATTAAACTCGGGGTCGGCTCAAGACACAGTACAAAGTCTATTATGTAATCTAATAGGACTTGAATTTCCGAGTCAAGAATAGGAAATCGGATCTATGAAAAAGTTAATTGAGTGAGCTCGGAGTTGAAATAAGATATGAAGACTTCCCGTAGGGAAATTCCAATCAATAGAATGGACGACGGGGTATGTGCGAAGGGGCTCTCTGAAAGCCCGGAAACGGACATTACTCCTATTCAAATCCCGGATAATTATCAAATTATTATGCAAAGAGGTGTTGGTGATTTGTGAAGGAAGAGTCCTCTCTAGTTGTCCTGAGTTCAATTAGGGGAGAGCGACGAAGTCGCGGAAGAGGGAATGCAGTGATGGTAAAAGCGGCGGCACGACCTGTCGGTCAGCCTTGCACTCGAGGATTTCTATCATGGAGAACAGGGGGCATCGCCTAGAATGGCGAGAAATGGGGGCGACAGCGCTGCTGCTCCGCAACTAAGATGTACCAAAGGAGGCCAACTCACGGCGACAGCTGTCGTGGCTCGTCGGATCTCTTCCGGGCGGTTTCCGGGATGACTGGTCTCCGATGGCGGGTTGAGCTTGGAGTTGTTCCTCCTCCTCCACTCTGCACTAGGGCCCAAGAGCTCAAAAATGGATCCCTTTGCCTCGCATTCACTTCTCATTGGCGGTTCGCGAGGGGTCGGCAGCGTCACCTCCCGCATCCCTCTCGTCTCTCTCCTTCTTCTCTAATAGGAATGCGCAGGGTCGGGCTCTCCCGCTTTCATCAAGTCACGTGACTTCTTGCTTTCCTCGTCTATACACCGTGTATAGCATACAGTAGAATTTCAGTCATACAACTGCAGCATTAAATACACCGACTGCTCTTGGTTGGGGATTTGGGAATATATGGAATACACACGTTTGGTGTGTTTTTAATTAGTTGATTTGTAATTGTTATTTGTTAAACTTAAATTATTAGTGGAACTTTGCGAAGAAGGCGAAGTAAAATTACAATAGGTACGTTTGACGGCGAATTTCTAATTAATTATTGAAAATATAATTATATTTCAAAATAAACCTTTTTGACAATCATAAATAATTTTTGATTTTTGGAATTTAATAAAAAGGATTTTCGACTATGTGTGATTTTTAATGAAAAGGGACGTTTATTTAACATTTTGTTTGTTTGGGGTTTAAGAATGTTTGGCGGCGGGTCGACCACGTTTGGGAGTGGAGGCGGATTTGGAGCGACAAATACACTTCAACACTCCATGATGCAGCCGACTCCTGCGGTCGCTGTAAAAGACTTTGAAGTTGCGAGTCCTCCTGATGATTCTGTCTCGTGTCTCTCTTTCTCACCCCCTTCAGTCACTCAGAATATTTTCCTCATAGCAGGATCTTGGGATAATAATGTTCGTTTTTTTATTTTATGATCAAATTAAGTCCTATGAAAGAATGACAATTATGCAATTTAGGGAAATTATTCTATTTATGTTTTAGGTCAGATGTTGGGAGGTTGAAAAGGCAAGTGGCAAGACAGCGCCCAAGTCAATGCAATCCATGCAAGGACCTATACTGGATGTTTGCTGGCACGATGTAAGAAGATTTTTGAATTTAAAGTAAAAATTGATTTATGGATTATTTTGAAACTTTTAATTGTTTTTAATTTTCATTTAGGATGGAACCAAAGTGTTCATGGCTTCTTGTGATAAGACAGTCAAATGTTGGGATTTAGCTTCAAATCAAACGGTGCAAATTGCACAACATGATGCTCCTGTCAAAAGTTGCCACTGGATTAAGGCCCCAAATTACTCGTGTGTCATGACGAGTTCATGGGATAAAACCGTTAAGGTGTTTAATAGTTTATTTAAGTTTACAATGAATTACCGCTACTTCATTTCAATCTATTTCTAAATTGTGTAATTTATTTTTTATATAAAGAAACTTTTTAAATTGTATGAATTATTTAGTTTTGGGATACAAGATCTCCTACCCCTATCTTGGCCCTCAATCTTCCAGAGCGGTGCTATTGCGTTGACGTGGTAAGTACTTGATAAAGTCAATCAATTATTTCTTTTCCAATTACCATTATTAATATTTATAAAATAAGAATTTAACTCAAACAAGGTAAATAACTAATTCCTTGTTCATATTAGGATTATCCAATGGCCATTGTCGGAACTGCTGGTCGAAGGATCATTATTTATCAATTGGAGAACACGCCTTCAGAGTATAAAAACATTGAATCGCCATTAAAATACCAGCATCGTTGTGTTGCTATTTTTCGGGACAAGAAAAATATGGCATCTGGAAATTATGGTAGAGAGTGAAACTAATCTAAACTTTTCATTTTTAATATTTTTATTATATTCTTCTTTATCATTGAATGACCTTTTTGTTTAGGTTTTGCACTTGGAAGTGTTGAAGGACGAGTCGCAATTCAATACGTGAATCCGATCAATCCAAAGGACAACTTCACCTTCAAATGTCATAGGTCAAATGGGACTAATGGTGGCTATCAAGACATTTTTGCAGTAAGTCATTAAACATTTCTTAGTTTTAGAGGAAAGGCTCATGGTTTTTGTTTAATGTTTAACTCGTCTCGTAGTTAGAATTTGGCATTAAATTTAAAAAAATTCTCGTAACAATTATTGTATGAAATGTAAATTTATATTTTTAGGTTAACGATATCAAGTTCCATCCTACTCATGGCACACTCGCAACTGTGGGATCCGATGGAAGATACAGCTTTTGGGATAAAGATGCGAGAACCAAGTTAAAAACCTCTGATCTGATGGAACAAGCAATTACGAGCTGTGCCTTCCATTACGAAGGCAATATCTTTGCTTACGCCGTCTCCTACGATTGGTCAAAGGTATAAGTGAAATAATTTTCGAACTTACCTTATGAAATATTTATTTACTAATAGATTAAATAATTAATTAAATAGTAAATTTTTAATTGTAAGAATTAATAATAATTTAATCATTTAAGGGCCACGAGTACTACAATACCCAAAAGAAAAATGCGATATTCCTTCACGCTTGCTACGAGGATCTTAAACCAAGGAATAAAAATTAATTCATTGAAAAAGAACTGATATCGAATCTAAACTCAAATAATGTATGAATAATTTATACTCGCTTTTATATTTATTAGTCTAACATCTAAAACTGTGAGAAAATTATTTATTCCTATTCAACTTATTGTGACGTTTATGGACATTTACATTATTATCTTCATCAAATAATTTCATCCTGTCCTGATTAATTATCACTTATATTTATGATTTTTATAAATTTTCTAACGATAAGTATAGATACTATTCAGATGAATTTTCAAATGTATGCTTGTATATACATTTAATATTTACCTTGAATAAAAACCAATTAAAATATTTTTCTTAAAAATGCTTTTAATTGATTTATTATTAATTTAAGATTGCTTCAAAAGATAGTAGGCCGGTCCCATTAGATTTGTGAAATGAACACCTATCGCCATACACCTATCGCCACCCATCTGGCTGATTTAGCCATGAGCCATCAGTTTTCCTCTATTAGCAAATAGAGGAAAACTGAAATTCGTATCTCTACAACATTATATGGGAACTTCACCTCATGGCTAAATCAGCCAGATGGCGATAGGTGTTCATTTCACAAATCTAATGGGATCAGCCAGTAAGAAAACTATTTTTTCATCCACCAAAAAATCCTCCGAAAGAGTAATCCAATAAATGGGAATTCTATTCCTTTTAACCTCGAAGATTCGATCTATTGACTAAATGGAAAAATCAATAGAAAGCTTCCTACTAATCGTAAATGCAAAAGTGAAGAGACAATTGGGAATGATGACCGACAAGAGCCAGAAGATTGCAGAGGGTCTTCCTCATCCCAATTTCAACGTTTTTTTGAGAATTGCGGCGGTTTCATTTCATAGTAGCTCAACTCAAGGTTCGATTACTGGGAATTCGATAGGGTCGAGGAGAGTTGCTGAGTTGAATCTCATGCCAAGCACTACGCACTATTACTCAAGAGCCTGATGGGAATTTGCAGGGTCTTATTAAGGATTTGGCCCTAACCCTAAGGACTCGTATGTCCACATGGTGCTATCTAATATCCATTTCTTTTTCAAAGAATTTATGAAGTTGATAGGACTGCTCGACTGGTCAACTTGTCCAAGAGTCTGGAAACGAAGTTCGAAACTTGTACACAAAACAGGATATTTTTGAATCTTTTTTGGATGTTGCTCGTATATTCTTCAAGTTTTTATTCCATCAAGTTAACAATAGCGTGAATGTGCGAACTGCCAATCATTTCCCTAAGGCTCAAATTCTATTTCCGTCAAGAATTAAATTACTTCCTGATGTAAATATAAAATGTGTATCAAACATAATATAAATCATATTATAGTATAACATGTTACCGGAATATGCTTGTATGTAGTTGAATGGATGAAATGATGAATAGTGAAATAATATGCATGCACGAATATACGCAATACGAAACTCAAGAATAAAAGTCCATATTTAAGCGAGTTCGTACCTCTGCGTGGGGAAATGTTTTGGACAGGATCCAGAATCTCCAAAAGCCAAAAGGGGAGGATTCGAAATTGACTGAGTATCAAGTGCTTTTCTAAAGAACGTCCATTTCAAGTTTCTTATTTAAATCGAAGTGATGGCATAAAAGAGGATTTCTTTTGGCCCATAAAAAATCCCTTTTTAATCCTCTTTAAAGGAAACCCGTTGAAATGTGCTTTAAAGCTTTTAAATGAACTTTTCCACTTAAGAAAAATCGTGAAGATTATCGGATGGAAAAGGTTGATTATAGACTCGGACCTTCAGAGTAAAAGGAAATAGGAATTACGCTTAAAAGAACATGTAGATCATTCTGATTCGTATAATAATAATATTCGATCAAGGCTTAAAACTATTTAAAAAGCCAAAATCTAAATTGTTAAAGATTATTTAACTTTTAAAATTCTTATGTGCAAACAAGGTAAAGTGCAATGAGCCAAATGTTTATAAATATTTCGAATTCATTGGATACAAAGAGGGCTAAAGGCCTTAGTTCCACATAGGGAACTAAATAAGTAGCTAAAAAATGAGACGTTTTTCTTGAATTAAAAACTACTGCGTCAGATTGGCACTATTTTCGAGAAGACAGTCTTTGGATTCTTGTAGTGAAATCGATCCCTCTCGTAATTCAGAGGTGGAAAGCCTTGTGGACCACACTGGTAATTCGAAAAAGAGAAATTGCTTTTTCTCAACCTCAGACCTTACTTTCTTTTGTCTCATTTGTCTTATCTTGAGTGGTGTAAATAAGTGTAGGAGCAATACTTTTGGGCTCATTTTTATCAAAACTTTATTTTCTATAGCCTATGTTAAATATTTTTTTAAAATTCTTTTTTAGATAAAAACGAGTTATACTGCTGTACATTAATTATAATTACTATTGTTAATTTGATTAATTCATATGATTTTATACAGGTAGGTATACTATGAGATAATTTTTGACGATTCATCATATACTTTTATGAATAAAACTTTATCTTGCTTACCTATTCATTCAAAGTTGAAACTTGTTTTTAAAGATGATGGAATATATTAAGTAAGTTGATAACATTTGATAGAGACTCTAATATAAAGTGTTTAAAGACTAGGTGAAAATCATGTAAAATCGACAGATCACTATATAATATTAATACTTATGCAAAGTGGGATTTTCATCCAAGAGTTTTCCCTATCACATTTAAGTATCGCGTCATTTCAAAATCGAATAAAAATTTAATCTCTTGGGGTTAAATTTGGGATTGTGAGAACCTCGAGGCAACGTTAACTACCCATCAAGATCCAAAAATGATTCGGCTATAATCCTACATTTCCCAAGCGAAATGAAGCTTGATATTCAAATAACGGCAGTTTCATAGTTTCCCTCAAGGCGAAATAAATATCCAAATCTCCACTTTCATTTCTCCCAAATCCTTTTTTTACCATCTAATTATTTGAAACCAAGTTTATTTTCCATTTGGGAAATTTGAAAATATTTATAATGTTTTCATAAGGCTCTTTTCACTTTCAAAACTTGACGTCATATCCAATGGAGCATGTTTGATCCTTTAATCAACAATGAAACAATTTTCCTAAAAAGTCTTTTTCTTCATTCTCTTTTTTTATTTTCAACGTTGGTCACAGCTTCATACTATACGGAAAAGCATACTCATGACTCATATATGCCTCTACTAGACTTGGAAAAATAAAAAAGTACAAGAGTCTTGTTAACTGAATTCAAATTGAAGCCTCAAGGCACACCAAAATAAATTTGGCGTGCTCGAATTTTTCGAGTCAAGATGGAAAAATAATTTTCTTTCTCTCATATCCTCTTTTTTATCATCCCTTGCTTCCTTCAAACTGGCCTTTTAGAGCTTTCCCATAAAACTCCCTAAAAGGAACATATAAAGAGAGAAAAAGAGACTTTTGTTTCAATCAGCCCTTAAATATAGATCAGCTCAAGTTTTTTTTATATTGATCCTTTCTTTTCTATTCTTTAATCTTGAGATTTATCGGATAATCATAAGTCCTTATCGAAAGTCCGAGCCCTTGAAGTTTATAGAATAAACTTATATAGTGAATTTTGCATGAAGTCTCGTAATGGTAATAGAATACTTCCTTTCCGAACAGAGAAATAAACTCTTTATATTGATATTTATTCATGGCTATTCATTTCTGTGTTTGGCAAGTTTAAATTTAAAACTCGGTGTTTGGGTAAAAATAAGAGTCGTCTTGCAAAGTTATGTACACTTGCCAGTTTAAATAAATAACATAAAAGGTAAGACTGAAAAATGTTGGTTTCACATTCACTTTTCCTGGCTTGTTGTTTTAAGAAGGTTTGACTTCCCTGAGAAGTTCCTACTCATCAATTATTGCTCATTCTCTTATCCCATTCACTGGTCCAGATCTCCTGCATCTCGCATTGAGACTTTCCTCGTATGCGTTCAAGCCTTTTTCATACATATTTCATTCCTTTTATTCAATCATCTCCCTCGTTCAGTTTCCATTATTCAAACATTCTTGAATTTTAAAATCCAATATAATTTCTAATTGAATTTACTACAGTATTGGAATGTTCTTTCTTAAACCCTCCTACGCTTTCTTTTAATAGAACCCTCATTCTAACTTCAATCCAGGTAAAAACCTACTTTAAAACATTTCGTGTAAGCAATTTCATATAACATTCATCTAAACTTTGTCTTGAATACTCATATCACACTTTCACCTTGCCCAGACAATGGAGATATTAAAGGAAATGATCATATAGGAAAGACTACATATGCGGACATGGTTTTTCTAGTCCTTAGTTGAAAAAACAGTGAGAAAGAAAATAAAAGTGTGTGTATAGGCATATAATATTCTTGTGAGTGTGTGGGTCGTGAACGATAAAAGGACGAGGACGAGGGAAGGCCGCAAAAGCGAGGATGGAAGACCCAACGAGCTGCCCAAGTTTCTCCAACGATGAGGCAAAGGACCCAGTAGGAAATTCTCACAGTCAAGTGGAACTTGTGGCTCAGGGCGGCCGACGTTCCGCTTTCCTCAAAGAACAAAAGCACCGGTTGACTTTTCTCCTCGTTCAAACAAAGAGAAACTTTGTCTTCTTTCTCCTTCGTTCCACGTAAAAAGGCTATTTTCTCTTCTGTTTATAAAGAGCTTCCACGAGTCTCTTGAACTTTCCCAAACTCACCCATCTTCATTCTTTTCATATCCAACTCAAATTCGTGCCTCATTGTCCAAACAGTGTCTTAAATAAATCACATTTCTTGTCTCATCCCTATAAGACATCCCGAGAAACTTAGCACTTAATACAAACTTATACTTTTTTAGCCCATCTAGGAACTTTACAAATGATGAAATGTGATACAAGATTTTAATTCCTTTTTTGCGATTATTTCATTTTTTGGACTGAAAAGATTTATTTCTAATTCCAGTTTACCAGTGTGAAATTCAACTTCAAAAAAACAGTTTTGAAAATTAAAATGACGATTTAATTAATCTTTTGAGCATTGTGGACATGAGCTTTTGAAGTGGAGAGTTTCATAATTAGGGAATTTCCTCTTACTAGACTGACTTTTAGATTGAATAGGATGTAATATTCTGTGTAATATTTTGAGAAGGAATGCAATATAAAAGTGGTTGAAGTTTACTTGCTCCGCTTTCTCTGAATTGCATTCTCCGACCCGCATTAAGATTCAGCTGGAGCCGCCTGAAGTTGTGTCGGAAGGATGGAAGTATGTGGACGTGAGGCTCGGTCCGACATTCTTATAAGGCCGAGACTTGAAGGAAACAGTGAGTTTGAAAATCTAAGCGGATTCTCTTGAAAAGATCACGAGGTATCAAGAACCCCAAGAATCACACAGACGATCAGAATGGATGACCATTTCTACGATGAAGAGGTGAGATCCTTTCCAGTTAATCACTTCTTTACGCTGGCAATTCATATGTCTCGTCTCACTCGGTTCTCACGAATATTCTACAAAACCTTCAAAATAGAAAATCTCATTTAGTTCTGTCAAAGAGAGACTTGATAATTTTCATGAATAATTCTCTCCATGCTCAGGTCAGCATTAAATTAAAGCTTTACATACACTATACATGGTTAATAGACAATTTAATCCTTCGTAAATACTTATTAATTTTTCAAGTATTCACTCAATCGTTCAACAAATCAAGGTTTGCTTTGAAAGCTGTGAATTTAAAAATTCATAGACATTATATAATAAAATATCCAAGACCATGGGTTAAATGAAATAAATAAATTACAAAATATCATTTATTGAAAAGAATTTTTATTATGACGATTACACTAGTTTAATTTATTTTAAATAAATAATATTTGTTGAGTAATTTAAACAGATGGGTAGAGAAACCTTATACGCTTTGTAGATATTTTTCTAATTTATTTTCTTTACTTTTATTATTAAATATTAAATATGCAGGACATTTTATATTTAATGAATTTTAAAATTGATGTTTGATTGAATCCCGGAAAGGAAAGGGAGTATATGAAAGAAAAAGAACGCTGCTGTTTATTACATTCCGTTTATCTAATTGAAAGAGCAAATTGAAATTTTTTTCCATCGGCCTTCCCCTTTCATCTTGAACAAAGATTAAAGGTCTGATATAGGAAATATTTTCTTCTCCACACGCAACCACGAGGCATCTCATGTTGAAAGTATTTCCTCTTTCTAATTTACTTATTCTGATTGGAGTCAATGTTAGCTTGAAGTGGGATTGAAGGCAATGTTTCTTCTGAGACTCCACTGATAGTAAAATTGATGGTATATGGGGCCAGGGAGTGAAATGCGGTGAAGAGATGTTCCTTGCTTTTCCATCGATCTCTTAAGGAGCTTCCTCCTCATTAAATACTTGCCCTGCCTCCTTTTCTACTATCTCCACCTCAACAGTCGGCTCTAGCCCATACGGGAAAATATCAATAGAAGGTGAAAGGAGACAAACCTTATCATTCTGCATATCTAATTCATCGTCCCACCCCCTTGTGCATGCAGATATGAATAAGTCGAGTATTTGGGAGTCTTGGAAGCGCAATCGTTTGCTTCTTCTTCTTATTTTATTAGATAATCGATACTCATCTATTCATAAATAAACTGCTTATGAAGACGATTTTCATGAACTTAACGCCACTCCACTTGGTCGCCTCCTCAGTGTTCTAATTTTCGGAATCCTATACCCAATACGACATTGACGTCATCAGTCTCATTAGAAAGATTTTTCAATTTTTTACTTTTTGAAATCTAACTTGCGAAATTGGACATTTCTCCAAGAATGCATTTGTAGTCGTATAAAGAAGATGCTAATTACTTTATAAGCGATTTGTAATAGAATGCTGTAACATAAGACATTATCAAAGTTCCACGAGAAATTTTAATTAAATGGAACGAGTCAAGTTGGGTTGTAATAAAGGAAAATTTTGAAGGAGACGAGAGAAGAAAGCTTGACTTTTACAAGAGGAGGAATAAAATGGAGAGAGGCGTTTCGTGTGAGCGTAACTCGGTTGTAGTAAATTCGTCGAGGCGGAGCGAACTCTGTGAAAAGCACGGTCTTAAATTTGGAATTATTCTTAGCCTGCATTCACCATGTCTCAAGTGAATAAATTGAGCCTACGGAGAGCTCACATTAGGATTAGGATCCAGAGGGCCACCGCCCGCTCAACCCAACCTAAGTTCCATTTCGCCTTGACAGCCCGACACTCGCCACCGATAAATGGACCACTTTTTCCACAACTCCAATTTGCCTTGCTGCTCAAATTCTTCGTTTCCTCTCCTCGTAATGTGTATGCACAGTGTGAGCCAATCTTTGCACAACTCCATGTCTCTTCTATGCTCATAAATAAAGACGCGACCCAGCCGAGTCCATAAGACGTGGATCATTTCATTTTCCAAGGGAAGAGAAAGGGACGAGATCCATTGAGTTGCAAATGGGACCAACCTTGGACGAATCTCCCAAATAGAGGAATTTCATTTTCTCCCATTTGGCTAGAATTGAGTGGACAAAGTGCATGAGGCTTTTATAAATCTAGAGGTTGACATTCCGAGGAGGCGAATAACTCATAGGCCCATTGAGCAGACGAGGGAACATCAATCTCGAAGATAGGTGAAGAAACGAGTTCCTTTGGCTAGACCTGATAGGAACCAGACGGTGTGGGACAATGGGAGTTTCCCACACCTTTCAGCCTCTGAACACACCTCTGTTCAAGAGGCTGACGCGAAATAGAAGAAAAAGCTATCTTGCTCTCAGCCCATGGGAACCTTTTTCAGTTTTACATAGAGTGAAAGGGAAAAGAAACGTCTGGAAGTGAAAGTTAAAAATGCATTCTTATCTTCCTATTTGCAATGAGAAGGATGAAGAAGTCCTTGGCCAAATTTTTACAAACTTTTACAATATGGGCTTCAACTTTCTTTGAATAAAATTCTCAGGATTTTGAATTTTCCCATTTTCATAATTTTTGTATCTTTTGCATTTCTGAATAAAAATAATGCTTACTTAATACTAATCTTTAATAAATAATAGGTGCATAACAAATATTGTTTAATAATTATTGTCGTTTATTGATCTTTCAGGAAAGTTGAAAAAATTTATTTGTTAATTATTTAAAATTTAAAATAACGGCTTTATATTAATGAAATTATTGAAACATGTTTTATCTCCATTTCTACCATCTCATCTTGTTATCATTCTCAAATTGAAAATTCATATTCTTTCTTATTGGATATAAATTCTTTTATGATGGATTCAAACTTTGATATTATATTACCAAAAACACTCACTCAACTTGAAATTATAGGTTTTCATGATCGCATGTTGTGTCTGTAGTAGTGCAATGAGTTAGTAAATTGAATTTTAAAATAAATTTTTGATGAAAGAAATAACAAAGTTTGATTGTGAGCAGTGCCTTATAATCATATCCTGAAAAGAGCAAATAATATGAGGAATAGGGAAATGTCCATTAGGGAAATTGGAGTCGAGAGTAAGAAATTGCTGATAGATGGATTTATGCTTCCTGCACCGTCAAATGTATTATGCATAAGGAAACTCTTCACTTAAGATTTAAGAATGATGATCTATGACTATCCCATATGCAGACTCGTTGTGAGCTTTAGTAAAAGCGGGAATGTTTGTGCTCTCGACTTTTTTGTTCAAAGAAGTTAAAACGGAAAGTTTGATGGCTCCGACTGCATACTTAAATAGGCCCCATGACTTATGAAATTTCTCCGCCTCTCTCCTCTTCCATAAAGCTAATTTATCTATTTCACTCCATTATAATGTATCTGTATAAATACGCAAAGATGAGTACATGAGGAGTCTCAAAAGCCCCGAATAAATCTCACTTCACCAACTAAATGATCTTTACTTAGCGCTCAAGAACTTCTGCCTCGAAACTTTATACCTATCATGAACCAGAGATTTTTGAGATTCTCATGCTTAAAATTTAAATGATGACATTTAACTCTCACTCTCATCACCATATACTCTCGAAATTTTCAAATTATGCAAAAGGTTGGAAACTTGATAGATAAAAAATTCTCTTAAAAGAGCTATATGCTCTATCTTTAGACCAACTAATTACATATGATTTCCCTTTCCTTCTTTTCCTTATAAAAAAGTAATTGCCAGTCATTTGATACCTAAGTACTTTCGTGGGCCTTATAGCAGACCGCCTTATTTACTCAGCAGAGATAAGCTAGTGAGAATAAAGTAATGTTTGTAATATAAATAGTTTGAACTTTCTCACACTTCCTTTGGCTCCTTTCACAAGCAGAAGCTAATAAATCAATATTGATAAAATTACTCAGAATTCCGTGAACATCAGCGTGATTCAATTTAATCCAAATCAAAACTTTCTTCACACTTTAGCAATGAAATATAAAGTCCCAAGTTATAGATGGTCTATCAAACCATGCCCTATGAGCACGGTGAGTTAATCACATATAAATTGCATCTCTAACGAATTCCGGTAATTGCTAAATGGTTCACTGGTAATTAATAATTAGAAAGCCTATTAAATTGCACTTTAGGTAAACAATAGAACATAATTTCGGACGAATGAAGGAGGATTTAAAATACATTGGAAATTTCGAAAGGAAAGGGTGAAATTAAGCCAAGCGGTTCTCTCTAAAATCAACTCCGAGTAATTAATGAGGGCGAGAAGAAAGGCGACTCCTTCTCTCAATCGTCCTTTGTTCATCCCCAGCTCGTACAGACCCCAACCAGTTTCCATAATGCACCATCAATCATCCAGTGGAAAATGGAGACAACAAGAACAGATTTCCCCCACTTTCAAATATATATGTATGGCATAGATGAATTCGAGGTTTGAAATTAAATTTCAGCACAATATGACAAAATATTTCAGAGAGTCAAGTGAGAGTGATGGTCGTCATAACACAAGGTATTTGAATTCTCATCCCTCTTGCCCCTATGTATGTTTATCTTATATCCTCCGGCGCGGCGGCGGTTTTGTTTCTTCTTTCTGCCTTTAGTGTGTCAAACTTGGGAGAAAATGCCATTGTGGATTCCATTTTATCAAATACTTGTGTGTATATTTGAAAAGGTCTGTATATGCATGAATAAATAGGAGTTTTTTATAGGGAGGAGTAGAAGTAGTCGAAAGGGAGGAATTCATTTTAGAATGTTGGTGGTCGAGAGTGTGGGATATTCGCTCTTTCATTCTCCTCACTTTCACTATTTAGGAGATTCCTCTTGGGAAAGGAGAAATTGAGCCGGCGGAGGACGGAGGAGCAAAAGTTTCTTAATTCCTCACTGAGCCCTCCTTCATGAGTTCATAACTCACCTCATTTCCTTTCATCCGGCGGATTCCGGTAACTCTTTCTTTTTCTCTGCTCTCTCAAGAAGAACCTTCTCTGTAATTCCCATTTCAAGGCGAGAAAAAAGGAATGATTCCCATCAACGAGAGACTTTACATTTCCTTTTATTTTCCCTTTCCAACTTAGATCCTCAAACCATATTTTTCAATTTTTTCCATTATGTCCCTTCTCTATCCTATCAAGGATATTTGGTGGATTTTCGAGGTTATGAGAGCAATTCAATATTGAAAAAATAATAAGGCCTCGGAATGATAATCCACATTTGCCATTTTTATTAATACTTCTTTCCACAGGAAGGTGGAATTGGTAAATTATGTCTCCAAAGAAGAAGACATTAAGTGTAAAATTACACCCATACCGTGCATTTCCACTATTTCAATTTCTTTTTCCAGACAACATGTTAAAAAATGTTATGAGGTTTTCCCCATCTTCCTCTCATTTTAAAGCTTAGAGGCTCAAATGACTTTTCTCCATTTTCTCTTTCCCCATTTAATCCTTCGTCTTTGGTTTAAGACTGTGTGGACTGCGGGATTTGAGAATGGTAATGGAACGTGAACCAGAAATGTCTCAATACTACTCAGGAAAAGGAGACATTATTAGGGACGATGGATTTAGGAATTGGAGGCGCCTCGCCTCGAAATGTTATTGCATTCACTCGCGAATTGTTCGGCGGTCAATGGGAAATACTTATATGATATTCTCTTATACTTACGCGAACTTCCTCACTCAGCAAGTAAGCTAAGGTTCTCAAATATAATTAAGGCTAAGAGTTTCGTCTCTATCACAAATGGAGAATCAATAAGGTAACCCATTTTAATCAAACTATTTTGAGCCTCTTGCTCAATGGAAGCCTCGGTGTGTTGGAGTTGATCAAATGATTTTATCCATGGTTTATCTCGTGAATCTCTAATTTTCTCATTTCGCTAATTACAGTAATTCCTCAATTATTTCTTTTCACAACTTGTACTAAATTATCATATCAGAGTAGTAAGGCATGTTTTTAACTAATTTAATTAAAACTTGAGGCTTAAGGAGTAATCCACAAAGCCAACAATTCCGAGGTTTTTTAATGGGAATTTTAAAATTTGACATTTTAATTAAAATGGAAAGTAATCTGTGTTAAAAAAAGATAGGAACTAGATCCTCATATTAAAGCAAATAACTGTCTGATCAATCATTCTAATGGTTCTTTTCCTTTCACATCTTCATTCAGAGAACTGTGTGGGGATTCGAGATAGTCAGAATAAGAAATCCCCTTTATAAGCCTTTGTATTCTTTACGTCATAAGATGTGGCTCAATGAAAGCCGATGGGTTAATTCGCTCCGGTTAGGTTAATTTCCACGAGAGAAATTTCTTGAGATGGAGGATGAGTAAATGAGTTATTTCTGGTCCGTCGGCTCCCGCCTGGCCCCCCACTTCATCCTGGAACAAAGGAATTCCCTTGAAATCTTTTCACTCCCCACTCCGAACTTCCCTTCTCTAAATATGTCTTCAGAGGCCCTACAGACGTCACGAGAACCAAGCTTTATGTTTGAATGCCGGATTAGGCAAGCCTCTTTCAAAGACTTTCTCCTTCTCCAACCATCCGATGGGAATTAAAGAAGAGACAAAATGAAATTCTAAGCTGTTTCTCACTTTACTACTTTCCATGTCTATTTCTCCCTTTGAATTTCCATCTTTCCTTCTCCCATTTTTTCATTTCATGGTCGAGGGAAATGCAATACTAATTTATTTTGCCCTACACTTGATTCTTTTATTGATCTGCACGCACTGCAAGGTCTCAAACAGATAAAGAAAATTAGTTATAAAAACCAAAAGACGATTCACACGATATTTCATTTTCATAGAACGCGTAACAATGATGGTGCATGCTAGCTCAAATGATCAAAATCTGGGTTAATGATTATGTGAGTTGTGAACCAGAGTTTGCAATTAATTCATGAATTCGTCCCTTGTACTCAGTTTACCAAAAATTATTACAATTCTCCTTTGAATTGTTTGGTGTGATCGTTTATATTTATGAGACAACATTTCTCTATTTGATCCAAAGAAATTATATATTTATAGAAAAGTATCAAGATGTTAAGTAAGTTTGAATTGGAATCATTATTATTGTTTCATTATGCAGAACCATTTATTCCATCAAAGTTATCAAACTTGGAAATATGATAACTTTGTGTGGGTGTAATATGATATGTTTTTATTTATCTTCTACCAAAACCTCAAAGAGGTTTAGGTATTTAAATAAATTGCTTTCCTATTATTACTATACATCAACTATTCATTTTACCTAGAAACATCTAAATTGTTCCTTGGTTTATTCTACATGCATTATTTCTCTTACTTCACTCGCTTTCACTTTATACTTCCATGTACAAAAGGCAAAAAAGTTTTAAAAGAAAACTCAAATTGAAAGCTGGATGAACTAAGAGCATTTTTCCGTCTCTGAGGGTATAAAAATAAGGGAAAGTTTTTAACAAGGTCTTCTTTCTCTTCAGTTTATGGGTCTCTTAAAAGACAAACATCTCGTTCAACCAAACTCACACTCCTACTTCAACTTTCCACAGGGAAAAGAGAGAGAAGTTTTTGAGCGATCAGCTTCCTTTCGTGGGCTTCTCAAGGGCCTGTAAATTCCGTTTTACTCCCTCGGAAATGAGTGGAGGGGGGAAGAGGAAAGAGATGATTATAAAAGAAATCGAGGGAAAGCAAGGCCAAGAAATACATTTCCTATCTTTAAACCATTTAGTTTTATTTTACAGCTCCTCGGTGGGCCCTCATACACTTTTTGGCCGCCACAGTTCCAATTTTCAAAATTGGGTTCACTAAAATGTAAAGGAAGTCTATAGCTGTGTTTCACGAGACAAATTATCGTTTTCTATAATGCGGATGATATTATATTTTCAAGTTCAAAACTCGGTAGTACATTATACTGGCGAGACAATTATGACTCCCTTTCCCTTGGCGTAATTTATGCATAATGGGTCACAAAAGTTTTTTAAATAGTAAATTAAAACTTGCCTTCAAGAAAGGTCATTTGAGATGACAATATTACCATAATAAAATAATATTATTAAAAAAATTCGTCTAGTTTGCATAATATAGAAAAATCGATTATTCCGTCTCTTCATATTTTGGATAAAATATATTTTATTATCATTTTTTATCTTATATATATATACTTCTCGTTTTATGAGCGTTATATAACTTTTAAATATACCTAATGCAAAATAGAATCATGAAAGTAATGTTATTTTGAGTTTAACATTCCAAAATTAATAATGAGTAGACGACCATAAATAACTTCCCTTTGGGAATAAACTTGCTGGCTTACATATTGGCTTAAGCCTGTCGACTCTAATATTCATTAGATCAAGTTAACTATACTATTGAATTATATAACTTTTGAAGTGAAAAAAAATCTGATTCGAAAGAAATGAAAAATGCATAAAGGGCTTTAGGTTGGAACGCTAAAAGCATTTTAACCGGTTTATTTCTCTTTGCCTGAATAATGAATCAAGTCAGAAGTTCTTTCATCTCACGTACCCAGCATTTGAGACTTTAAAGAGGTAAAATTAATGGAATTCAATTTAGTCATTTCTTTTCTTCAAAATTTAAATATTAGCAGTTACATACTTTAGTATTATTACACACTTAGTTATTACATTACATACTTTAGTTCTTATTTCACACGAGATAAATGCGATGCTTTGGGAAATCCGATTGTAAAATAAAACCTTTTACTTCCCTTTGCATTAAGCCGACATGGCCTAAATCTCCAAATGCAATAATGCATTATTCGTGAAATCCTATCAACCTTGTTTAAAACTAGGTATAATTCAACTTAGTTAGTGATTTTCAAGAATATAAAAGATATAGGAGGAAATGCTAAAATAAAGTACAAATATAATAGTTTTATAGTAGAACCTAAACAAGATTGACAAGCGAAATTCAATGAACAAAATATAAATTAGGTTAATGTTAATATCATCACTTATTTGGGAATTGCTGATGGAATGAAATTTATTCTTTTGTGTAAAAGATAAGTCGATAGGAAAGCGGAAGGAGTTCAAATGAGGATTCTTTCGCTTCCCGGAAATTAACAGATATAAATCAATATCAATATACTCAGGACAAGTTAATAGTGAATGAGAAACAGTTGAATAGATTGTGAATGAGTTAAATTGCTTCATAAATTATATCAAATTAAATGTGGCCCTTCCCAAACTTACAAATGGGTTTCTTTTTGTTTCATCTTTATCATCTACTTTTTGTAGTCAAAAATATAAATATTTAAATTCTTCAAGAACAAAAAAGAGCCGAAAGTGAAATAACTTGAGACGGAACAAAAAGTATCAAATGCATAAAATAAGTGCGAAATTTTTAGCTTTATATGCTTATATTCTCAAGTTATATGAACAAAAATAAAACTTTTCTTATTTAAGTATTTATAAGTTTTTTTTACCGGTTTTTGCATAAAGAAAACTAAATTGTATTTATTTATGTAATAGAATAACTAACAAAGTGGCTTTTGAATATTTTACCAAAATAACGTGGAGCAATAATATAATAAGTAAATATGTATGTATTACAAGTTTGTGGGCAATAGAATATTGATGGGAACTTTTATAAAAGTGCCTTAAACTTAATACAAGCCAGTAAAATCCCTTGTAGACTAAATGTATACATATTTAAGGCCAAAAGTATGCCAATAAATTTTTGTCTGCAGTTTGAGTACATAATGGATAGACAAAAATGCATTTAGTTTTCTTTTGTTCGATAAATATAATAGGAACATTTTCAATAAAATCCCAGATATATAACTTTATTTCATATTATTATGTATACTTTCATATAACATTGTATTTACGATGCAATAAAATATATTTTAATAAAATATGAGTCATTTTTTCTCTCGTCGTAGCTGGAACATCAGTAACATCAGACATGAGACGTAAATCATTGTTGAACAATACTCGAGATGAAATGGGATGTAAAATAGAACCATTTTCTCACAAACAATGCTATCAATATGGAAGACGTGTGACCCTCTCCACTTTTTCTTGATAAAGGACTTTTTTTGGAAGATTCCCGCTTTCCACATTTTATTTTGTCAGAGTCAAGCAAATTCTATTCAAAGAATTCTCGCACATGTTCAACTCGCCTCGAACTTCATATGTTACGTGCACTTTAAATATATTAAATAAGTTCATATTTTAAAAAAGGAAAAGAGAAATGGAAGCTCAGTCAGCTTTTTATTCCCACTAGACCGATATTCATGTAAGTAAAATATCTCATGCTTCCTTTCACCATATACTTACCTTACACCATATACACCATATTAAGTTTTTATGAAATTTTGATAAATCAATATTACACTTCCTCGATTTTCCTTTGTGAAGCTTACATTTCACTTTAATATGCCGATTTTTACATTTTGTTCCGTGAGGTTTGAAAGAACAACCGTCATATTAAATTTCTATTGAGTCCAAATTTCAATTCAATTACACGGTTTAGATCCCTCAGGTATTTTTATGTAATAACCGACCATTGAGCCAAATTGAATTATTGACACATTGGGATGAAGGTTAAAAATAGAGAAACCGGCAAAATCCCTTCAATGATCCCTATACAGCATATAGATAGAATTCTTGAAACAGGATGCATTTATTCGATTACAAGCATTAACTATTTCACTATATTCTTCTCAAGCCAAACTATACCTACCTAATAGTTATTATATTAAGAAGTGTAAGTATATAAAATCCAATACTATAAGCATTGGATGAAATGGAATTCCAGGGAAAAGCACCAAATGCGCGGACCCAAAGAGATTTTTCTCTTGGGCCGGGATTGTATCAAGTCAATGGGGATGAATAGACGAAAACCCCGTTGAGCAGACGAAATTGATGAGAAGATGAAATATGGAAGTGAGAGGCACCTGGGGAAATGGCCACCATTCTATTTCATCCATCAATTGACAAGCACCATGTTCCGAAACTTAATTTATTTCCTCCTTCCATTTCACAGCCCCATAAAATATATATTACCGTTTCGGGGGAATGAAAATAATAACATCCGATAACATGTTAAAGCAATAGCCGGGATACATTCCTCGAATACTACCGATTCTATTGGATTGAGCGCAAAATGAGAAAACCAATTTTCTCTCATTATCTCCACTTTCTCTATTTACTATTTACCTATGTATTTCAACACACACTTCTTCTTTTAGTGTATTTGTCTAATGGTACAGACGGCGAGTTTAAAGGAAATATCGCAAACTTTTCTGTGCCCGATGTTTTGCTCTAAATCCTATGATAAATGAAGGAGACCAAGTGAGGCTGCTATTAATTTAGAACATAAAAATGCTTTAATGGGTTTTACGATAATAAATATTTAGTGGAAGAGATATAATTTCGTAATGTGAGGTTTCCCATTTAAAACTTAACGATTAATAAAGTAGAGATATTTAAGAGCTCTCGAGAGGGTGACAAATAAAAGGGGAAATAAAGCAAACTTAATTGCATTCTCTTTATTCACGATGGATCTTGATGGTAAAAGGCATAAAATTATAATTAAATGTGAATTCACAATCTAACCTTAATTGGCAACTTTGTTGAACAATAAATTTTATTTATTTTAATATTAATCTTACGAAATTTCGTGTGGAATTTTAAAGATGAAATGGAAATCTGTAATACTTAGGTCATTTATCAACAGAGGTAATATCAAATTTTAGAATCAGTCAGTCTAGCCATTGCATTGACATTTGATATAAAAAAATATAAGAATATTGTTTTTGAACTTTGTTATTAATACGATTGTTTTTGTTATTTTTAAGGAAGATGTGAAGTTTAAGTCTAACAAATGTTTTCATTGACAAAACAAAGAGTAAACACGAACTTTAATTCCACACATGCACACACACACATACACACACAGCACACACATGTCTCCAAACGCTGGTGTGTAAATCTCAGGATTTTATTACTCCAGAAGCCATTAAAGGACGCGAGATTCAGATATAAAAAAGCTCTCAAGTCGGCTACAAATTCGTACATACACTCCTTGCTCACGCTCTTAAACTTCCTGCAACTCAAATGAAATTGTTATATGGGTGCAAGGAGAATGGGATCCATTCCAATTATAAGTAGTAAAAACGAAGTGAAAGTGGGACGAGGTCTTCTTGTTCAAAAAATTAAATCTTTTCTAAGCCCTTCATCTTTTAATGTTTGGATTTATCTTTTTGGCCCTTTTGGTGATTTATTGTGATTAACATGTTTGTCCTGTGCAACCAGCACACACATTGAGCCATGCAGAGTTTAACCATTGCACTACTCTCGTCAGTGTAGTTTTATGTGATATGCAAATTTATAGTTCTTTTGCATATTTAATTTACTCCACATCCCCTCTACATACCAAATATCTAAAGGACATGCTATGCATAATGTATGATATTTGTGTATGAGGTATACTTGCCTCAAAATGTGTACCTACTGCTTCATACGAAAATAAATACTTGTAACAAAAACAGTATCATAGTAAAATGATATTTAACTAATTTAACTAAATCAAGCAAGTAAAAAGTTCTACAAAATTAATATAATAGACTTCTCTTTCTAAATAGACCAGAGAAATACTTAATGCATACAAATAATGTTTTTGAACTTTCTGCCTCTCTGCATTCTAATCCTGTCGACTCACGAATCCATGAATACAATTTACTTCCACAAGCCCAATTTTCCTTATACATAATAACTAATCGGAAACTTGAAAGCCGGAAAATGTTTCTTAAGAGCCTAATGGCTATTTGATTCACATGCCTCGCTGAGCTAACCCTTCATCCCCAATTTTATATTTACTTGACAAAGCAATCGGGTCAATAAAATTTTAATAGAGAATATTGAAACTAAATTCAATTTTCCCCTTTCATGGTGGGTGAAGTTCGTCATGCATTTTAGTTTGAGGGAGACTTTGGCAGACAACGAGATTAAGCAATTGTTTGAAACTTTCGCTTTTCCTAACGGAGGGATTGGAATTGAATGCTGCATGAATAATTCGAAAGATCGAAAGCTCCAAAAATGAGACCTAAAATGAAATAGAGAAGCCAGGCTTAACAAAACTTGAGACTTTTTTTATAGTTTACAAAATCAATGTATATTGCCTTTGTGGTTAAAACTGGATGTTCCATTCTATCATGAATAAATAAAATAAACAATTTATTACTAATATTTTTTCTTAATTTTAACTTTCAAAACTTTTGAGATTGAAATGCCCTAAAAATTTCTGTCCTTTTATTGCTGATTAAACGTTTGACTAATTTATCACAGAGAAATGATCACAAAACTGAAACCAATTACGCTAGCAAAAATAGTCATTCGTTTTGGTAATAACGGAACGTTTTAATCCTTCTAATCATCTAAAATATTGCCCTCTTTTCCATTTATAAGCATCAAAGTGTGCGTATAATGAATGTGCATATTACATCATGTATTTTTTAAAAGTAAGGAAAACGTAGGATGAGAGAAAGCACATTCATTCTTTGAAGAGTGAAAGTGCTAGAGACCCGAGAAAGGAAGGAAAGAGCATTCTGGTGCCAAGCCGGGTAACTCGATTTGGTTTCCTTCGTCAGAATGAAAGTCGGGATTTTGGCTCAGAAGGAGGCAGTCAGAACTTTTTCTTTTACTTTCTCCTCCATTGTTAAGAAAGTTTACCCCAATACGCATTTTTATGCTATATGCTAGTAGGAATATCAATATTATAACTCTCAGAACTCATATGACTGATGATATAATCATGTGCTATATAAGCATCTTAAATACTATGAAGGTACATTATAATGAATGTAAATGTGACAATGTTAGGGAGGGATACTTAATGCCATAAAAAATTATAAATTAATGGTTTAGCGGCTTTTTCCCACTGTTATGTTATAAGACTGTTCTAATAATGTTTGCATTTAATGTAAACAATTTTTAAATAAATATAGGCATTGAAAATTTGATCTTCAAAATCAATTGTTACTTATTTATAAGCCTTTATGAGTTACATATTGTTGAATATTTTGTCAATCCTTGGAAAATAAAGCAGGTATTTAGGATAGGATATTGGCCTAAATGAGGCCTATAAATTGGCCTATATTATCATCTAATCTTATCAGCACTTAAATTAAACGTACAAAAGTTAGGAACGAAGCATAACAAATTCAAATAACACGTTTAGTTTGTTCTATATAAATAATATAGTTCTAATCACATCAGGGAATATTTTGACATGCTGTTCCTATCTGATACTTTTCAGGGTTTGTCCAACTTATGCGTGTTTTCGGAATACCTTTATTGAGTTCTTCTTGACTAAACACAATAAATATTTATATGCTAAATATGTCTTAAAGGACACATGTAACTCAAACGTCATAATCTTGGTGTACGAAGGTTGTCAATATAAATACAGATACACATTTAAATAAATTGAAATTAACTTTGTAATAATAGTATGTATTAATAAATTGTAATTAGGTATAACTTGGCGTATAGACATTAATTTTCAAACATTTTTATAACTATTCTGAATATGTAGTTTTTTTAATGAGTTTATTTATAATTAAACTTTAAAATAAATATTGACATTAAGTTCACAACAAGCAATAAACAAAATTGCAGTATATAGTTCAAGTTAAGATCCAATTAAATACTTTTCAATATTACTCGAGCATATTAGTATTTAACAAAGAACTTTAGATAGAAATTGATCATTCTGAACGATAACAAAAAATATGCAAATTGAAAAGTTTGAGAGTCGTTTGAGAGGCAAAGGAGATTTGAAGTCTGAATGTAAGATGCAGATCTACATTTGTAAGAGAGGTCTGTGTAATAATTAGATGAGGAAGCTTGAGAGCGTGGTGGCAAAGTAGAAGGTGTCTTTCTCCATCTCTCACTCATCCTTTCGCAGAGTTTGGAATATATCAATTGGGTCCTCACGCTCCCACTCGCACGCCGCCGCGATCTGGACGAGGAGAGTTCTTGGAGAGAACGGAGAAGAGCCGCCAAGGAAAATAGTTGGAAGAGGAGAGGAAGAAGAACCACAAGCCTCTACACGACCTCCCACTCAACATCACACGTCGTTCCTCCTCGACATCGAACACGAGGAGATCCAAATTACTATATCACAATAATTGGATTATCCCTCACATTCTATTTGCTCTTTTCTCGCAAAATAAACGAAAGTTCCTTCCTTGTCATTTGACTCAACTCCCCAATCTAATTCCACGTTAACGTTACTTTCTCCTTTTAACTCACTCGATTTATCGTGATCACATGGCTTTTCTACATTAACTCAACATTAAATATTTACCACTTTGACCCTTCTCGTAACGATATGGGCATTCAGGATTTGTTTGAACGAATCCTCTTCACTGTTACAACATTATCCTAGTCATTAAAGAGTAGTAGAAGAGTGGGAGCAAATACGTCGATATTCCAATTTACCCATTTAGCCAAGCGAACAATGAATAGATCTTTGAGAGATGGTCTTTAAATGCACAATAGCTAAATGCAGATCTATAGGCAAAAATTCCAATTCAATTTAATTAAGAGTGAATTGAGGCAATTTAAAAATGCTGAAAGGGGCCTTAAACGACGAGTATGTTTATGCTTGGCGCGATTAGATTAGGATAAAAAATCTAATGAACCGGGTATTCAACTTCAATGCTCCCTCGTCGTCTTGTTCATTGTGAAGTGTTGTGCGTGGTCATTAGAAAGAAGTGATGACGAAGCGGGGTTTCTCCGACGGGCACAAAGAGGTCGAATCCGCTGCTGAGAAAGCAGTCATTGCGAGGGAAAATGCGAGGAACGCGCGGATCATTCAAGAGGCTCAAAAAACTCTGGACATGGTGAAAATTCATATTTATAGTTTCTTATAAGGATAAATTCAAGGTATATCAATTTTGGATCTTTCCCTTAATGGGATTTAGAATGCTCAAGCTCTTTAAATTCTTTGACTTTAAATTCTTTGTAAAATTATTTTAAGAAAAATGCTATGTCGTATTCTGAAGAAGAGATCTTCGCATGCCCATTTTCGTCATCATTGAAACGGCACTTTCAATATAAAAATTCAAAAAGCATAAGACATAAAAACATGAGTTTATGCTTTGAATTTAAAATTCCAACTTTTGCAGAATTCCGACTTGAGAGATGTGCCTTATAAGAGCAAACGTCGAAACTTTCACTCAACGAGTCTCTTTTATGAATACACGGGTTCATTGCTGAGCCTATTAAGTAAAAAGGAACCTTATTTGATTTGATTTTCAAGACTTTTCGAGATTTTCTAAAGCAAAGTTCAAAAACGAATTTTCAATATCTCAATAAAATTATAATAAACACTCGAAAGTCCTTTAAAATTGTTCTCAGGATTTTTCTTGATATTTTGTAAATGATCGTTTATTTTATGTTCAAATAATTAAAATATTAAATATATGTGAGAATTCTATTAAAGTTATAAGTCAGCCTGAATTGGATTTTCCTAAACATTTGAGAATATTTAGATATTAACTTGCATTTCTATTACAAACTCAATTAAAAGTCGAATGGAGCTTTAACACCTAAAACAATCTTTCATGTTTTGCTACACTTTCAAGTGATTGTTTGAATTCATTAGCCATCTCTCATTTATTCACTCTAGTGAATTCGCTGGTGATAATAAATACAATTAGCTATGGCAGCACTTTTACTACAAGGAAGAAAATTAGTTTAATGTATACAATTCCTTCATGAACAAAGCAAACATCGTTAGTTGGCATCCATAACAGAATTGGCGATTCATAAATCTTAAATCTTGATTTATTATTCTGTTTGTTTTATCTAAACGTCTCTTAATCAAAAATTAAATCAACAATGTATAGTGCATTTCGGTTTTCAAATCACTAAAACTGAGCAATTTATTAATGTCATTTAAGTCACGATCAAATTTTATGCTATCGCTATATAATAATATAAGTAAAAAGCAAGTACGCCTTACTTAATGACCCACAAGACATACCACAAGACATACCACAAGACATAAAAGTTATTATGAGTGAAACATAGGAAAAATGAATCGTTGCGAGAGAAAATAATGAAATGACTTTTATGATTACAGGACTTGGTCACTGCGAATCCAAACGACCGGAACTGGAAGGGTATTATCATTGCAGTGATTGTCATCTCTTCAGTACTCGCCCTCATCGTTACTTCCGTCGTCCTCCTCACACCGCCTGACGAGGATCCTAGAGTTAAAGGGAAACGCTTTGAGTTGGATGATATTTTTGGACCATACTTTCAACCAGGGCGCCTCAACGGTTCATGGATCTCCGGTAATGTTTACGTATTCTTTACATTTCAAACCTTGTGAAGTGACAAATGTCGTGTAGTCGACGTATAATCTCGTTATTACGTAATGAGCTCCGGATGAAAAGCATTAACAAAGATGCGACCCGGTAGTGTCTATTAAAACAACTTCCTCTTCAGATTCGCCGTATCATTGCGCTAACCAATTATTGATTGCGGAATTACACGGTCCAGCAGAATCTGCTAAAATGTTCAACATACATACACAGCATTAAATGACAACTCTAAACATGAATGTCTCATACTTATCATAGTCTGTTCGTGATTGCATTTAGTTGTCTAGTTAAAATCTCATGAGAGGAAGATAAGGAACAAGGCTAATATTTTCCTTGTTCCTTATCTTAAACGCTTCTTTAACAAAATCACCTAATAATAAATGAAGATTTTTTATGATAAATATTTTTAATTTTAATATTCGATTGAAAGTAAAGATAATGTCCTTTGGGTCTTTTATTGAGTGAGGATTCAATGGTCTATAATAAATACTCGACGCATTTATCTTAATAACTTGGCGGAACGACACTAGGCTGAAACGAGGCTTTCACGCACATCCATGCCTCCGATCCGACCCTGAAGGAATGAAGCCTTACTTAACCAAAATCCTTTCCATTTCTCCGTTCAGTCAACTTGAGTGATAGGGAGTAATTTGAAGGATGGCGGAGAACGGAGAATTTGGAGGATTGAGAATTCCTGTGTCATGGCCAGTAGCCAAGTAGAGCATTTCCACGTCGGTCTCATACTGAGTGAGTGAGAGTGAATCTTCCATACAGGAATCTTCCTCAAATGTGCCGTTGTCAATTCTCCTTTCAAGTACATAAACCCCAAGGTTTTTCCTCTTCTCCCTTCAACTCCTAATGTCTTTTAATGTCTTCTCACTGCAAATGAAGGGAGTCCAAATGTTTATTCCGTGTCTCAGCTCTCTACTTTGTCATTCGGCCAAAAAGTTTCGATTCATTTGCTAATTCGCTTCCACAACTCCTCCTTTTGAAAGGAAATTCACTCTTGTTAGAAATCACAAATCCATCGACCGCTCATAAAAGACTAGAAAAACTCAAATATCATTTGCTAATGGACAATGCACCAACTATCATTCTCTGCGTTATTGTTTATTTAATCTCTCTAACGCTCAAGTCGTTTAATATTAAATTTATAACGCTCTTGATATGTGTATATTTGCGAAACAGTAAGTAATTTACCATTAATTTTCACTTTGTTGAATTATTTCACAACATTTACAAATATTCAAGACGAAAGGGCAGCATAAATATTTAGTAAAAGAAGAAATGAGCCATATCAGATTCTGGCATTGTACACACACATTCAGACGTTTTGATATTTTAGGAATAGAAAAAACATTATTTGTAAGTTTCCTCCATTTTATAATGGATCAAGGAAATTGATATCTCATGTCAGACAGTCAGACAAAAGAAGGCAAACAAGTTTGCAAAGGAGATTTGTCCATGACAGGTTGAGAGGGCCTAGTTGAGTGGGAAGAGATGGGCTCAAATCTCATACCAAACGATGTCGAGTGAGGAATTGAAGGAAATTCTTATTCCTTCCTTAATATTTCACTCTATTTCCTTTTCATGTGAGGATTAGCTATAAAGCTTCCTCCTTGTCTACGAGGTAATTTCCTTTGGTTCTCCAGGCATGAAGATGGCCTCTTCTCTGTTTACTTAAAACCAACTTCTCTGTCAAGGGAGTCTCGGTTGAAAATTAAATGGGCGAGTGGAATTCAAAGGTTCTCCGATTCATTTCCACCGATGGGCTCACAATTCCCTTCATCACCATTGAACTCCACCATGTTAGCGTAAAATCTCCGGCACAGTTGGTCGTTTTCAAGCTCTCTCAGATTATTTTTCCTCCAGACGCGAAACAAAGGGCACGTGTAGTTGTCTAGTCCTATTATCGAGCAAGAATAAAATACACATATAACTCTCCCAAGTACTTCTTCCACCGTAAAACGTAAACAACGCGGGAGGCATTCAACTCTTCTTCTCCTTTTCATTAAACAATGCTTTTTGAGCTCAAGATGAAAATTCCTCTTTTGATGAGGGTAATTGTTTGAGTGAGTGGTGAAAGTTGGGAAAGTATATGCCGCACTTGAGTAGTTACAATTTATATAATATGTACACAGTTCATTATAAACAAGAACAATTGTTCAATTCATTATCGTGTTTCATAAAGAATTTTCATTAGCTGCTATTTAAACTTTTACTATTTACTTTCATAGGGTTTACAAATTTAAATACCAAATTTATTTGCAAACAATTGAAACTCTGGCTTGTATTTTATCCTTGAATGAATTTCAAAACCTCACGATAAAAGTGACAAAAGAAAGGAACTGCATTTGTTCCAAATTATTATTATATATATATAATTCCTGGAAAAGTAAAGCCATTGCATACAAATAGCTTTAAATTCATTTGGATCAATGGAGCTTCATAAAAAGACCGTGCGAACCTTTGAGTGCATATAAAACGACTTATTAATTCAAATACGACGCTTTTGATTATTTATAAATTTATTCAGAGAAGATAAGACAACCATTATGAGATTAATATTGTGGTTATCTTCACTAAAAAAATTTATTTAAATTTTTTAACCAAAATTACTTGCATTTTGTTTTAGTGCATTTGGCATCATACTATTCTTTACACATTTAGTAATTGCTTTCCAGATACCGAGTGGTTGTTTCGAGATACATCCGGCGGGGCTTCAATTCTCGACGTTACCACATTTGCAGTTCGTTCAATAATCAGTAACCATACTTTTGTAAGTTGGAAAACGGAATTTACATTTAAAAAATATTACAGTGCTCATAAAAGTGAATGTTTGATGGTTTTGAATTTGGTTTTAAATATAATAATATTATTTATTGCAGAGACAACTTGACTCTTCCTGGTTCAGTTTATCTGCCGACTTGAAATATGTTCTTTTTGCGCATAATGTTCAAAAGGTATTTGACGTCGTACTACAATATTTCATTGAGAAAAAAGACTCTGGATTTATTTTTAATAAAAATGTAATCGGGAAACTTAATGGAATTTTGTGTTTGCAGGTTCACAGATATTCGTTTACTGCAAAATACACCATGTTTGAGATATCCACAGGGTGAGCAATTTAAATTACTATAATTTCCTTATTGAACTATCCCAGGATCATAGATCTTTTAAGGAAGAAGAGGAGGAAATTTTATTAAGGGTCGAATTGGCGTTTCCTCCCTCTGCCAACCTTGCCGTTGTGTCCAATAAATTAACTTTATGGGCCTTATTATTTACAAGAATGAGGGAAAGGAGTTCAGGTTTAATGCATTACTACACATTTCTTATAGTAGACTATTTTTCCCGTAGTAAATAAAGCCGAAGGGGATAAATTGCAGGCTGCAATATATTTCATTTTTATATCCCTCGACAATAGAAATCTGGCCAATCACTTCTATTCCCCCTTTTGGCAAAACCAATGAGAAAAAATTTAATTCTTCATCCTGAAAAATTGTTCATATTGACTATTGAGAAAGTGTTTTCCGCAAAAAAAGGTTTTTCTTGTAATAAATAATACAATTTTTTGTTTACGGCTCCACAAGAAAAATGAAAATATTTGTTTCGAGTTTTAAATCCCTCACTATTCATCCCTTTATTGATAAGAAAGATGAAAAAGGCGAGCGCGAAAAGAGGAGGATAAAAGGGAAGAATCAAATAACTCGCATATATACGGATCAATATCAAAGTCACATGGTTTCTTCACCCACACATTCACTTTCCATTTCCCATCACTTTACTTACCAGACTCATATTTCAAGAGTTTCCTCTCCAAAATATTCCAAACTCTTAATAAAATAAGTCTTCATTTTTTCTTTTCTCTTCCACCTCCTCATTTGTTTTGTTCTGCCCATTAAATTATGACAATCCTATAACTCTTTCTTCTCCCAGTTTCACTCTGTGGATTGGAAAAGAGATATTTTTGCAGTGCACGTGGATCTGCGTCGTTTTATTGCTTTCACCTCCTCACACGACATTCTGAGCCTCCGCAGGGCGGATTTTCCTCGGCTTAAGAGAAAGAGCTGTGAGAAGTTTTAACGGAGAATCCTTTTGCGAACGAATTACTTGGATACATCTGCTCCTCTCAAAGATTGGAATTGAAAGTAGTATAAAGAATAAAAACCTCGAATGTCATTTTCATTTTCTCCTTTTTCTTCCTTCCAACAATGCCCTAAAGATGTGGGATGATCCTTGAGGCCGCTAGGACCAAATCAAATCCCTTGGAATAATCTTTTAGAAGAAGTGTAAGACAAATGTAAATTTTTTTTTCATTAGCGTAAAACAAAAAAATGTTTTTTCTATAATAAGAAACTTCATTTGTAAGACGTTGAGCGTAGAAAATGAAAAAACAAAAATGGAAAACGAGGCTTATGGGAAGGGTTGAGCTTATCTTTAAGAATCCTTTAAGAAATGAATATATGAAGTAAAGTTCTTAACGTTCTTTATAAAGAACGTTAAGTACAAGATTGGATGGAACATTATGAGACGTAGACTAATGCGGAACTTTTCGAAGCAATGGGACGGCTTGTAGGAATTTACGAATTAATAAATTTTTAAGGTCGAGTCGAGTAACTTCGTGGTTTATCTTGACGCTAATTGCAGGGCACGGAAGGGATTGTCAATTGAAGGTAATCCTGATGAAGAAGGACTTCAAAAGCACTCTACATTACAATTAGCAAGATGGTCACCAGCGGGAAACAGCCTCGTTGTGGTTTATGATGGAGACATTTACTTCTGGCCAGATCCACTCAACTTGACTAAAAGAGCTATAAGAATAACGACTTCAGCCGTGCCAGGAATCATTTCAAATGGAATTCCAGATTGGCTCTATGAAGGTATAATCTTCTAACAGTAATTTAAAATTAATCCAGCTGGCCTTACTGAATAATGCAAACGGACTTTATCGTTAGTTGAAATTGTAGTAGAAATAAGTAGAACATTAGACACATTGGCATGCATGGCATAAGGATGACCTCAAAAACTCAACACAATGCGTAATTTAGCATTAATTATTTAATAATTCTACTATCTACTACAGCTACAGAGCATCCGCTGTAAGTAAAACTCATAAAGAATTTAAATATTTTTGCTTGCACGTTGTGCAAATTAGTATATAGATGAAAATCATATCTTCAGTTTTGAAATTCCATTTTATGTCTTTTAAATGGTTTTTTACATACAAGTAAAGTAACTAACATAACTTTTGAAATATTTACAAAGTATGGCAAAGGGGATGCTGAGGTGTCATTGTCTTCAGGTGATTTGCCTAGGGGAAGGAAGGTGAGCTAATGCTCATTGTTGAGACAAAGGTCCCAAGCCTATAAGCTCATGGGTTCATTATTATTATTATTATTATTATTATTATTATTATTATTATTATTATTATAGTAATCGAATTCTCATTTAAGTAGAGCATATTTTATTTATCTCACTCTTTTTGCAATTTTTTATGCCAAAATTGCAAAAGACCTAATGGAATTTTTAAATTAACTAAACTAACATCTAATCAATAATTTATGGATGAAACTTGGATATCTTTGTTTTTTTTTACTTTTTTTTAAAAAATCAATTTTATTTAATATTTAAATGACGAATACGAGTGAAATTTTTAAACTTTTCAAGCCTAAATAAATAATTGACATTGAAATGAAGCTTTTATAAGTAACTCAATATATAAATATCTTCTCAAATATCAAGAGAAAAGTCCATCGTTTTTCAAACTAAAATTCTGATCATAACTTTTTTCTATATCCAAGCAAAAAATGCGTAAAGTGTATTTGGCTTAACTATGTATAAGCTATACCTATATTCCAAAAGCGAAATGGAGCAAATAAAAAGTTTTATAAATTCTGCTTACGCCCATGCTCTCTATTTCCATTTGGGAGAATAGAAATTGTAGAAACCACGAATTTATTTAAAATTCTATTTTTTCACGTAACTTGAGAATAAAAAAGGGAAAAGTCTGATCGCTTCTCAAAATGGGAGAAAGGAGAGATGGATGTGCCTTAGCGGCGAGCTAAAGTATAATTTGATGAAGCCGAGAGAAGGAAAGAATCTCGTGGAATCCACTTAATCAATTTCACCGTTTTTATCCTTGAGATGTTCGAAAGCAAGGGAAAAGCTCTCTATAAGAGTAAATATTTAGATTACATCATCTGCATTAAAGGGTACATCCGAAAAATGAAAATCTGGCTATAATGAACAAAATGAAAAATATGAAAATGTACATCTACCTATTTAAATGGAAAATGTTCATATTTCAGAGGAGATTTTGGAAAGTTCTTCAGCACTGTGGTTTTCGCCAGATGGTCAGAAAATTCTTTTTCTCACCTTCAACGACAGCCTGGTCAAAGAACATCCACTGCTTCAATATGGATCCGTGGAAGAACCGCATCTTTATCCACGTGTTAAAACCCTCCGTTACCCGAAGGTATGTACAGACTTTCTTCTCGCTGAATTTACATAATTTAAATTTTAATTCACCCTTTCACTTCATATCATATTACCTTCTAACAAGAACTTTGCTTATACTTTGTTTATATTTTCTTTATAAAGTAATTATTAAACCTTCAAGCTCAAGCCATGCTTCGTTTTTCATAATCCAAACATGAAACATAGTTATATGTAAAATGTAATTAAATACTGAATAAGTACATGCTATCACTGCTACTTGGAAAAAGAATTTCAATTATTTCAGCAAAAAACTTTTGTTCGAATTTTTAATTTTTATCTTATTTTAAACATATAGTTGATTATTAGTTAAGTTTTTAAGTAAATAAATATTTAATAAAATATTTAATAAATAACATATGAATGCCAGCCAGGAACAATGAATCCGACTGTGGTTGCCAGCATATTGGATTTGGAGAACATCAAAAACGGAAAGCAATCTCTAAAGAATTTAAAACCACCTGAACCTTTGCGCAATATGTAAGTAAAATAAATTAGACCATGAGAGTAAATTCGAACTGATTTGATTTGTTCAATAAGTTTTATCACAAAGTATATGCATATATATATATATCTGTATATTACAATATATTTGTAAGTATTACTTTGAGTGAGTAAATTCTAGAGTAGTCTTTATTAGTGAATAAATAATATCGGCTATTGAATATTTTCATGAGAGTATTGCCAATGAGATTCAAAAAGATTTATCTCAATAATCTTGCAAAGCAACAACTTTGAATATCTTAGCTATTATCACACATTTCATTTTTGCTATCAAACTGATGGAATTTTAATGTAAAAGGGATCATTACATCACTGGAGGTGGTTGGGCGAGCAAGTTGGAAGTCGGGATCGTCTGGTCTTCTCGATCCTACAATTTATCAATCATTTCCCTCTGTGCTTCCCAGTCAACCTCCTGCAAAGAGGTTCGAAAGCTCTTTCTCGAAATTTGCGAGGCAAATAAATGAAAAGTGAATGTATGCATAGGTGTATCGGATGGCGTCTGAGCGGCGAGGATGGATAGAAAGCACGGGCTTCCCAGTGTTCTCCGTATTGGGTCGATTCGGCCCGCGTACCTTCATTACCATTGCTCCTATTAGAGACGGAGAAAATGGATTCTTCGATCATCTTGTCCTTGTAGACACAGAGAATGAACGAAGTCATCCGATTACCCATGGAAGTTTTGATGTCTTTAAAATTGTCACTTGGGACGAAGAAGAAAAACTCATGTAAATAACCGTACAATATTTTAAATTATGTTCAAATTAATAAATAAATTAAGAAGAAAAAGCAGTTTCAAAACAGCGTTTCTTTGAAGTGTTTTAAAACGAATTTAATTTAATTTAAATTGATTTTTAGATATTTTATTGGGATTCCTCACAAAGAGCCAGGAGAGCGGCAGCTGTACCAATTAAAAGTAGAGCAGCCTTTCACTGAACATTCTCCTATCTGTCTCACATGCCAAATGGAGTTTTTCAAGAATGGAACTTATCGGATAGCCAATTCAACGCTACTAAAGTTCAGCGGAACGTCGAAAGTGGAAGTGAAGAAATTGCCAAAGAAGAAAAAGACAACCCCAGCACCGCAACCAGCTCCAACTTCAACTCCCCCGTCAGTTGAAACCCCCGAAGATCCCGAGGACGTTATCGTTGAATACAAGAATTTGATGGGGAGCAATAAATCCTGCTCTTTTGTTACGAACGTCAAATTCAGTCATTCTAGAAACTACTTAGTTATTGAGTGCTCTGGGCTAGACATTCCACACGTTGTGCTTGTTTCCGCCACTCCTGCCACAAACTTGACAGTTTTGAAGGTAAAATTCATAAATTTTTGAAGTTGACCGTGCTTAGTGATTCCCTTTTCTTTCCAGATCCTCCAGAACAATGATGGCGTATTGAACTGGACTCGTGGAATGGCTTTTCCTCAAGTGAGAACTTTCCCCGTGAGACTTTTAGCCGGCCATGATGTGTACGTTCGACTCCTTTTGCCTCCTGGTCTCCGAGAGGATGAAATCACAAAATATCCGCTCATTCTCAACGTGTAAGTTAATGCATATTTAAATTTCATCCATGCACAAAAGAATAATTAACCCAAAGTGTTCAATTATGCATTCAGGTACGGAGGACCTGGGACTCAACTCGCAATGGACAGGTGGACTGTAGATTTCACGACATATTTGGCAAGCAAAAAGGACTACATTGTGGCTCAGATTGATAGCAGAGGAAGTGGAGGACGAGGATGGGATTTCCAACATCAAGTTTACTATCAAATTGGGAAGTTTGAAATCCAAGATCAGATTGAAGTTGTAAAGTAAGCCAGCATAAACCTTTAACAAAGATGCATTACCCCAAAAAGAAAATGAAAAATGACAAATCTATCGTTTTATTGAATAAAACTTAATAGTATTATTATTAAATAATAATTTCAACAGGTATTTGAAAGAATCACTCCATTTTGTTGAACCAAGAAAAATTGGGATTTGGGGTTGGAGCTATGGTGGCTATCTCACATCTAGAATTATGACCAACAAAGAATCAAATGAAATTTTCCAATGTGGAGCTGCAATAGCTCCAGTTACTAATTGGAAGCTTTATGGTTGGCCATATATAAATCTATTTTGATAGCTTTTATTGAGTGAATGGGTTTCTTTATTAAATCGAATTTCACCCAAAATTGCAGACTCAGCTTATACGGAACGCTATATGGGAACACCAAACGTGACTGACAATTTCAAAGGATATGCCGAGAGCGACGTGACCAGAAATCTCCAGGACTTGACGGACTTTGAGAATAAAATGTTTTATTTAATACATGGGACTGCAGATGACAACGTTCACCTTCAGCACACTATGCTTCTTGCCAAAGCCCTCATTGCCAAAAAAATTCTGTTCCGTCAACAGGTTCGAAAACCTCGATACTCAATAAAAGCAATAAGCTGCTAATTAACCATTGAATTTGGAGTAACCCGAGTTTTCTTCCAATTAAAGATTTATCCTGATGAGCCGCATAGTTTATCAGGAGTCAAAATTCACCTTCATCGGAGTCTTGAGAATTTCTTTGAAGATTGCTTTAAGAAACAAGCACCTCCAGAGCTCGGCACAGGGTTGAACAAAGGAGGAAAGTTCGACGGTTTCGACTAAACTTAATATGACCTATAATAGCTAATAAACACAACTTTTTTCGCTACGTGAGGCTCTTTTCACATGACCTTTTAATGTAATGGTTGCCCCTTTAGCTATTATTTTTATAGATGTTAGTTCGAATTACTCCACAGTATTACTTTGAATCCTTATAGAACTATAGATCCTTGCATGTAATATTTATAACTAAATAAGCTAACTCTACCTTCTACAAAACATTTATTATGAAAAATAATAAATGAAGCACTGAAATAGTGGTGCTAACTACTGTCACGTAAAATGTCTATTACGCTTGGCATAATCTATTACAAAGTAATTGATTATCTGCCAACTAATAATGTGTATAAATATAACATACTACTAATATGATTTAATATTTATTCATATTTCTATTTTCTTTTGTTTGAAACATATGATATCTACTTTTCGTGAATGATACCAAAAATCCGAATTCCATTAAATATTTATATTAAATATTATTTATACTACTAAAATTGTGACTACTTACTTAAATAATCTATATGACATATGACCTAATGAATTACTTCTTGGACCCTTAAAATCTATTTATCTTGTAAATAATCCTAAGAAGAGTTGAATGAGAGTGATCTTTGATGTAAAATATTTACTCTAATTAAATTAAAAAATTCTAAAGGCATAAGTGCATAGCGTGATGTATTATGAAAACGTCTTTCGTCATCCTAGCTCTGAATGTTTTTTATTTGAAAGGATAGTTGGAGTCCTTGGAGTTGAGTCCTTGTTGATACAGAGAACCTCCTCCTCGTTATTTTTCAAGAGCGAATGAGAAATTTCTTACTTAGAAATATATAAATACCTAAATATTATACCTGCATTGAATACATATACATAGTAAGAAATAAAAAATGTTTGATAAAGTTCAACAGTTCCTTCGCTGCTTCAAAAAGGAATGAATTTCTTTTTATGAGAAATGAAGACCTTTAGAAAAAGTGAAAGAAATAAAAATTAGTAAACTTGTAATATAGCAAGATGCTATAACAAAATAGGGCGAAAAGAGATAGGAATGCTTAGGATCATAGGAATATAGGAAATGCACCTTGAGTTGAGTAATACTTTAATCTTCAATAGAAGAAAAGAAAAAGTTGAAGAAAAAAGAAGTCCATTATATGCCAAAATAAAATGCGGCAGGATGATATACTTGTTTAAGCTATCATTTCAATGATCTTATACTCATTAAAATTTGAGATTATAGATCAAGAAGATGAGGATATTTACAAACATGAGAGTTAGATGAATAAACGGAATCTTT